>JBAMHT010000006.1:26489764-26500929 GCA_037177075.1 Craterocephalus fluviatilis
ACACACACACACACACACACACACACACACACACACACACACACACACACACACATACATACACACTCACACACATACCCATACGTACCCACACACAGGCTATCACTTTCATTCGCAGTTCATTGCAACACATTTATCTTCCTTGTTGCATGGTGAACTTTGACATGATGGGGAGAAGCGGAGGCCATCAGCTGTGGAAGCTTCCTTTAACATCCTCCGAACATCCTCCACCATAAAGTGCTAATAATAATAATTATTATTATTATTATTTTATCTTATTTATTTTATTTTATTATTGTGACAGGATCAGCCGAGAAGTGAATGGCTCATTTCTGATAAATTTAAGTTGCAGTAACTAACAGCAATTCTACTGTATTTACACAGGGGCAAAGAAAATTATGCTTTTATTTTATTTTTATTAATAATTTTTCCCAAAAAATCTCTCGTTGGGCATTAAAAAAATGTAAATGAAAATTAAGATTTTTTAAAAAATGTTTTCCTTTCGCTCTCTCTCTCTCTCTCTCTCTCTCTCTCTCTCTCTCTCTTTCTCTCTCTTTCTTTCTTTCATTCTTCTTCCTTCCTTCCTTTCTTTCTCTCCTCCTATGTCTTGTCGGGAATCTGTTTTGTGTTCTCCAAATCTAAATGCTTCATTTTAATCTGATCCAAATATATTCCTGAATAAATCTTAAAAACTGACTCATGTGATGTGACGCTTTGGAGGAAAATACAGTCTCTGATTTCATTTTTTCACACGGTTTGGGGTTTTAAAAAAAAGCAAATTAAAAATCGCAAAATTCTGCAATTGCGAAGATTCCCAATTTAAATCGAATCAGCACCCAAAAAACTGTAAAAGAGTCGAATCGGGATGAAATGGCCCCAGCCCTAATTCACACCTAGCAGCTTCCCAGAACAGCCACAGGATCTTTCTTACCACAGATCAGTCTGTCTATGCTTGGTGGTTCCTGGCGCAGCAGCGTGGCCTTCCAGCTGCCTTTCCCCTAACCTCTGCCGGCTACTAAAGCTTATTATGGGTATTTTAGAGTCCAGCGGGGACTACAGCCTGATGGCTCTCAGCCACAACAGTTTAAGCCTGTCAGTGTTGTGCTGTACCCACAGGATGATGTGAGGATAGCTTGTTTCTGAGTTCACAAAGGGAGCTGGAAGAGGCAGCCCTGAAACAGGCTCGGTTTTGTAATCGCAGGAATGAGAGCGCTGCCCTTCGGTGGAAAGGTGCTGCGTGTTTGTGTGCTTTATGCTCCTCCTGTGAACCTGACAGAGGTGACGTCACTGAGTCTGGAAGTGATTCGCCCTGGCCATGATGCTATTGGCTACAATTCAACACAGGGTGAGTGTGTGTGTGTGTGTGTGTCTGTGAGTATGTGTGTGTGTGTGCACTCCACTGGTGTAAAGTCAACATGGCTGTGCTGCTCTGGACCAATATCATGATGAGGTAATTTCCCTGGAGTTTAGCCCTCAGAAGCATAACAGACATTGGTCTGTTTCCATCACTCCATTCTTTTCTGCCCTTTCATCCTTTCTGACTCCTCCGCCTTCTTCTTCCTCATCCTGCCAGCTGCTTACCTGAAGATGAACACACACTTTCAGTCATTCCTTTTGCTTTCCCCTCCCTGAGATCTCTCACCATCATCTTCATCATCTTCTCTTTTTTGGCTTCTTTGTTACTTCAAAAAGAAACAACAAATAACTTTAGGTCATAAATTGAGAAACAAATTATGTTATTTTATGAATCCATTATTAATGTTTCTAATGTTTTAGATAAAGCACCTTATTGGCTTTAAAGGTTGTTTGACCACTTTCTTACCGATAGCACCATGTTTTTGTTTTTATTGTTTTGTTTTTTTTACATTTTGTATTTTGAATTATGTTTTTATCACTAATTCTGTTTCTTGAGTTGGCTGAATTTGAATTTTGTTGTTGCTTTTTAGTGACAATAAAGGCTCTATTAACAGTATTTACCTGAATTTGCTTCTTTTATTATTGTACGTAATATTTGCTTTTATTATTATTGTACGGTGACGTCCTGTTTACATGAACCATGTTTCTTGCTTACTGTAGCTAACACAAACATGCTAAACTACAAAGAACTTGGACAAACCTGTGTAAAAAGGTAGTGAGTAACACCAATATACATTAATAATTATATAAATACACTTTGTGAGCTGAACAGGTTTATTAAATCATTTATGTATAAATAAAAAATGATCTCTCTCTTTATGCAGTAAATTGTATGTATTTCTGTAACTTTCATCTCTTTTTAGACTCCACAGTGGTCTAAAAAAAAGGGTAACAGGCCAAATGCGACTCTAATTCTCCTTGCAAAGATTTAGCTTTTTCTTACTCTTGCCTTTTGTCAATTCAATGTCTTTATTTTAAATGCAAAAAGCTTCGAGGTAATTTAGATGACTCTTGCAGTGTCTGAAATAGTGCGCAATTCATTTAAGCAATGCTATGATATCAAATTAAAGTCAATGAGGTCAGCCGGTTTGTCTTTCTATAACTAATTTTTATAACTCATTCAGACAGAATTACCTGTTAAATACCCAATACACAAACTATGGTAAAGTAAGTGTTATACTTTGTCTATAATTAATGGACAACATCTAAAAACTAACACACACAAACTGACACTGATTTAGAAATAATATGGTGTAAGCCTGATCGCCCCCCCAAACTGAACCAGAGCTCCATCAGCATGAAATGATTCCCTGAGGTGAGCCTAACAGAGAGGATGAGGAGCAGGACACAGCGAAGAGCGAAGGTAGCTGTGCAAGTTGATACTCACAGGAAAGACTCATTTGTCACCCTTGTCTTAAAGCCATATGCGATCGGTAAAGTGTGTGTGTGGCGGGGCAGGGATCACAGGAGTGTGATGAACGCTGATTTCAGGGGGTGAAGGATCTGAAGGTGCTTTGATGCAGCATCACGGCTCTTGCAGACAGGTCTGCCCAAGAGATGTGTTCTCGAGTTTCTCCACCTCCTCCTGCTCTCTGTCTGTGTTCCAGCAGTTCATTTTCTCCCCCTTGCACCACTCCTGTTTTCTCTGTTCTCTTTATCCTATAGCTCTCTCCCTCCCCTCTCTACCCTCACTCTGTCTTCCTTTTCCCATTCTTTCTGTCTTTCCTTCCTCCCTTGTATCTATACATCTCTTTTCTGTCTCTGCCCTGTCCTACACAGAGGTTACTTAAAGGTCAAGAGCGACTAAACCTGTTGTTCTGATCCCCCTCCTTAACACTGTAAATGCAGGCTCGCTGCCATCTGTGAACATTTCTGTTATTCATCACAAGCTGATCCTATGGAAGGTCATTCCCTGTTGGAAAAGAAGAGAGGACAGCTGTATAGAAACATGTTTAGCCTCCTGTAAATGTGATTTTTATAGACATGTTTAAATATAATCTACAAGTGAGACGTTTGGATGGTAAACATTTCCCAAAAAGGTATTTAAAAGTATGACTTCTGTTAATTACAATCCCCTTTTTATCAAGTCATTTAAAGAATACTCAATCTAAAAGGTGTAAAGTATTACATCAAATTAAGCTCTGTCATCCAAATTGTCAGTTTTGTTGCTTTTTCAACAGGATGGCACTTTTCTTCTGACCCCAGCTCCAAAAAGATCGGACAGTTGTGTAATATATGAAGAAGAATACTCTAGAATGTAATTATTTACAATTTAATTTCAACATAACCAACATGTCAGATGTTGAAACTGAGGTAATTTAGCATTTCATGAGCACTGGGTCAGGAATCCTTCCAGAAATCAGTCTGTGAACACACTTCACCTATCATCCACCAATGCAGGAAAAAGCTAAATCTGTGTAAATACAATCCAGAAACACTGCTGTGTTCTCTGCATCAAGGATCATTTAAAAACAGTTTGAGGCAAAGTGGAAAACTGTTTTGTGGTCAGATGGATCAAAAATTGTGATCCTTTCTGGGAACTATGGACACCATGTGCTGAATACTAAAGAGGAGAGAGACCGTTCTGCTCTTTGGTTGAAAAGCCTTCATGGTGTATGGTATGGGGTCGCATTAGTGTCTATGACGTTCCACAAGGCTTCATTTTAAAAAGTACGTAGAGGTTTTAGAGCAACATCTGCATGTCTCTTTCAGGAAAACCTTGCAGATTTCAGCAAGACAACACTAAACCTACAGCATCCTTCACAACAGCATGACTTCTCAGTAGAAGAGTCTGGGTGCAGAATTGCAGCACCCAGTCCAGACCTTTGACCAAGAGAAAAATGAAGGCTCTTGTGTAGCAGATGAAGGCACCCAGTCAGTTTATTGAAGGAGCTACAGAATAGTCTCTCTGATGGAAGGAGAACCCAGACCCCCATGACTGCAACACAGGCCCCACAGGCCGGACAGAGAGGCCCACCGCCAACAGCACCTATATCAGAGGGATGAATGGGAGGCACATCAGTTGACAATGTGGCACTGCAGGCCATGATCAACATCGGTGCCCTCGGGGAGCATCAGGCGCCAACCAGTAGACAAATGGATCAAATGTAACTAGAAGCACTCAGTCACTTTCTCCACTAGTTGGGCCCGATGCTTAAATGATGAAAAGTCCTTTGAAAAATTCCTGAATCCAAATAACTTCACTATCAGCGATGGCCAAAGTGGTCTGCAACACGAATTCAAAACAGGAAGGAAACTGTTTCATTTTATGGTAGTGCCGTGTGGCCATGTGGGAAGTTATAGGTTCAGCTCCCCCTGGTGGCCAGAAGTTACACAGTATCACTTAAAAGATAAATGTAATTTGTTCCTGTTGAGTTTGCCGGCATGTTTAAGAATTTATTGTACCAGTAATGGCTGACTTAGTGCTGAAGCAACAGCTAGAAACCATGATGCTACCACCACCATGTTTCCTGTCATGTCTTCTCTGGTGACAAGCAGACAAGAGTAGTCGCTTATTGAGGTAAGGGGTTGTTTGGTGCAGTAGGAGCTGGAGTTATGCAGACTCCATCTTGAGTAATCCTTGTGGATACTGAGCAGCAGGAGAGTTTGCACGACATGAGACAAAATTAGTAATAGCAGCCTACAAAAATGAACTCTGCTGCTTTTTGTCATTTTTAGTTTGGCTTGAGGTGGTGTGATACTGACGGTTAGCAGAGTCTACAGTCTGGCATGTAAAAGAAGCAGGACATCACATTTGAAGAGGTTGATTATAAACTGATTGCAGCTGGTGAGGCTCAGCGCCAAACAACAGCATGGCTGGTTCCACTCATGCACCGTAATCAAGCGTGCATACACACATCCTTGATTTCTTTCCTTAATCCCTCAATCCATATGCTAAAATAACAACCATAAAACAAAATTAGACACCCCTGTTTCAGAATCACAATTTAAAACTGATTGACTATGATGGGAAGGAAACCATTATAGTCTTTGTGTCGCTTTGTTATGGCCTGATGTTTAATATCATTTCTATCATGTGAGCATTTAGGGTGTCCAGAAATATGGCTATTTTACTTTTTAACCCTATAGGACACTTTAATTTACCTCTCCATAAAACAATTGCTACACATTTATGTTTTTTCAGTTTTGTTCAGATATTTCATTCAAGTTTAGCTCTAATCAAAACTACAAAATTTATAATATTTAAAATAACTGATACAATTTTATAAGTTTTTACATCAATATTAGTAGGCCTACAGAAATTTGTTAAGATGCAGTGTAAGGTTTTTTGTTTTTATTTTGTTTTATTTGTTTTTCGGAGTGTCAAGAGGACAAGAACTAAGAATTAGAGGACAAGAAAGACAAATAAAGTTAATGTTACAAGATTACAAGATGTTACAATTACAAGAAAGTTAAAATAATTTCAATAATTACACATTTGGTCATTTTGATAACGGAAGTTGACTGAGCATTCTGAGCAAAAAAAACACAGTAAACTTTAAAAATGTAATTCACAGTCCTGTAGAAGAAACTCTAACAAAATATATCAGTCCTTACAACAACCAAAATGGTGGCCAAAGATTGAGAAAAATGACTTGAAAGGGCTAAAAAGTCCATTATTACTCACAAGAATTCATTCAAATTTCCGTCTTTAGACATTGCAGATCCAGAATAAACAGTTAAGCTTCCCAGTGTATAAGTCCTCTGATAGGCTACTCAGAGAAAAGAGCAAGTACAAAGGGATAAATTAAGGAAATGAGCTTATAGGCTTAAATGTTGAAGAGAAAGCGGAAGATGCAACCAAGGCCAGTTCATAAGTTGACTTGTGAACATTATCATGAGCCAATGTGGTCTTTAGCTGCTTTTTCAGTTGTGGAGTTGCTCACTCCCCTTTGTGATAATTCAGATTGTTTCCAGCTGTGTCCAGAATATTTTTGTGTCACACCAGGCAGGCAGCAGTGAGATTGGGAAACATTTTTGATGGCTTTGGTCACATCATCTAATAATAATCACATAATCACACCTTACCAAACTGAAGCTGTAGGAAAATAAATCAATGCTCTGATTTAAAAAACCAGGAAAACACCAGCAATGAAAAAAAAGAAAAACCTGCGTACACCATCGGTCAAACCCCTGACATCAAATGGAATCAATTTAGACAAGCAATCCATCTCCTTCATCTTCACAGCCTCCGCTCGGAACGTGGCACTCACACTCAATAAATCATTCTGCCTCAACTTCAACTTCTCAGATCCTCAATGTCAGCCAACAAAATGAATATGCTTCAGACCAAAGCCATATTTATGTCTCCACTGACCTACTGGTGTGTGCGTTCTGGGCATTTTGGACTCATCTTCAAACTAGTTTTGTTTGAACCGAGGTCAGTTTGCCTGAAAAGACTTCAACAGTTTTAGATTTGCCTTGGCTGATCCGGCCTTGTGTTTTCAGAGCATTTTCATGAGCAGACTTACGGTAGAAATTTTGAATTTGAACTGTGGATTGTTTAATCAAAGAAATTAAATGACAGGATTATTGTAGCTAAATATTTTCCAACAAACGTCATTCATACCAGAACAACCCTGTCAGTCAATTATAAAATAGGCAAACATATCCAAATCTCTCTCTTTTAAAAACAAAGACCTTTGGTTGACTGTATGATGAAAGAGCGTTTCGAATCATAACACAAAAGTCATAACTGTTAAATGAAAACAACCTGAACATATCGCACAAGTCCAAATCCACTCATAATGAACGGCATGTAGACCAAATGTGCCTCTGAAATGTTTACCAAACTCTCCGCTTTCCATTCAGTGATGTTTACATATCATATACCCTAAAAATCGGCTTGCGTGAGGGAAAAAATAATTAGATCCAGAGAGCTTTACGTTTTAGGAGCTCAGCTGTGGGCTGAAATCACCAACACATCAGTTCAAATTCTTTGGGTCGCTCATCCAAACATGGAGGAAATGTTGCAAGATTAACATTATAGATTGCGAAAACTTGTTCGCCCCAATCAAGTTCAATCATAGATCCATTAAAGTAAAACTTCTAATTAGTCTTGAAGGCTTGAGCTTAATGAATCAGCTGCGTGCACGAAGAGCAACGTGAATGGGAAAGAAAAATCTTTTCATGCTTCAAATTATCAGCTGGCATTCCTGCTGTGATCACATACAATCTGACTCCTTTTGCTCATTTTCTGGGCGAGCGTGCAGAGGAAGGTCCAGCCATCCATAGTAGCTTTTGATCAGGCAGAGCATTTGAAGCCATTTCCCCTGAGCTGATGAACACGTGGCTGCAGAGAAGCTTTCACATGGGACATCATGTGCTCACAAAGCTACACACACCGAGAAGCACATTCACACATATGTAGAACCTCAACACGTCCACATCAAAGGGCCCCTGCTAGAAACAGCCACTCTCATTACATAATTTGTGCACCAGGAACTTGTCTGGAAGCTCTCTGTTTACTCTGTGGAGATTATCGGCCATGTGTGACGTGGGAAAAGTGGCAACGAACTTCAATAATGTTCTGGATGTTGGCCAAATGTGAGATGACATTTGAAACTTGAACAGCTACTGGATGTCACGACAGTCAGGCCTGATCCTGGAAAGTCATCAGCTCTAGCACCATTAAAATATTAGTTTTCTTTTCATAGGATACTTTATTTTTCCTTTTTCTTTAGCTCAGTTACAGTTTATTTTGTTTTGTCTGCTGTGTGATCATGCAGCCTTACCCAGATTTTGCCACCTCACCCAAAGCAAAGGCCACCTTTGATGCCAACTTTTCAGTAGTCAGATCATTAGTTGGCACCAGCAAGCCTGCTCAACTCTTCAGTCATCTAAATTTAATGTCTTTTGTTTCTCTTCTGACAGCACTTTGTTTGCAGAATTGCTTTGTAAATAATCACTATTTTATTTGATAAAAACAGTATAGACCTTTGTGCAGCCATGGTGGATATTATTTAACCAATTATAAGAAATAAAATCCCTGAATATAAATGTGTGCAGAGCAAAGCTAAGCAAGGTGCAGACGAGTGCTGGTGCTTTTCTAAGGATCTGAGTGAAAGGAAACTAAACTAACAAGGGTAATGTGCTGTTTCTATGCTGCATAATAACTGACATACAACATACAGACAAGAACAGGGTTCATGACTCCGGTTCGTCTGGCCTCCAGCTGCAGCATCAGCAGCACGGGCAGATGAATTCAGCCATGCTAGCAGCGTGAACAGTGACATAAAAAGGAAATGACACATATCAGTAATTACAGTATGTCAGCCCCCAGCATGTACAGATAAGCACATGAATCAACTGCTTTATATGTGCAGGCACCTTCCTCTCTTCTGTGTCATCTCTATAACCTTTGAATGATCACATGACTTAATCTGTTGCCATTTAAATATGGTCTGTTTTACGTTATTAGGACAAAGAAAAAAATGTGGTTTGTCTGAGAGACAGTTTTTAGATTTTTGAATTTATTTAATCATTAGTATCACTGAGTGACTTAGCAGGCAGTAAATACAATCGTCATTGACTCAACGTTGATTCATATCACATGTAAGAGTAGGACAAAACCTTATTTACATGTCAAGAGCAGGAGGAACAAAATATGTATTCAATCTGTTGTTCTTGGATCTTGGTGGACCAAATATCAAGGCATCTGAATGAAAAACAAAGGAGTGACCAAAATGCTACAGTTTCAACCAGGAGCTCTAACACCAGTTTTAACATCTTTAAAACTGGTTTCCAGTCGAACAAAGAAAAAAATTAGAAACCCTTCTGATATTTTAGAAATCCCAGAACAGTTTAGGGTCCAGAATACATCTGTGATATGTTCAGAGAATATAAACCTAGTGGAGCTTTTAGGTGTTATGCTGCAAACAGCTGGAAAAAACTGCCAGCAGACATCAAATTTTCACCAAATGCAGAAAATTTTAAATCCAGGTTAAAAATGTTCTGTTCTCTTGCACCTTTGCGGATAGTGAAAATGCATAAAATCTGCAGTAACTTTTAACTTATCCTGCTTTAATCAATTTGTGTTTTTATTAGGCTTTTGTGTTTTTTTATTTTTGCTATTTCTCGCTGACTTTTACTCATTTTTATCTGCGGTAACTTATTAAGTTCAATTCAGTTTTATTTTAAACACATTACAAACTTTGATTTAACACAAACGCTTGTCCTTTAGTATAAAAATTGCCCCTGTATTTTTATTTTCTTACAAAATTTCACTGTTATAATTATTCTTGAGTATCCATTGTCCGAACCGCGTGTCTGATGTTTATAACAAATCAAGCGGTTTGAAAATCGGTATAAAATTGAACAAGGTATGGTTATTTAAAAACTTCATGTCCCATCAAATCAACGTTAAAAGTGAGAGAGCTGTCTGTGAAAAGATGGCCGCCCAGCGCGGATGTTCCACTCCATTGGCCGGCAGCGCGGGCGAGTCATCTAGCCTTTATTATGTATATCTATGGGTATGCCTACTATCGTTTCAGGATCGGAAGGTGCCAGTATGCTACTGTTATTTGAACGCGTCGTCTCTCCTCGTTCCCGCGCCTTAAATAAATGGGAACAGTGAGTCCGATAAATCCTCCAACTGAAGGTATAACTGAAACTGTTATTGGTATCAGTTCAGATAATACTATTTCTGCTGATTAGACATGTGAGAAAAAGAGAGAAAAGTCCTTTTTCCTGTATCTAACCGGTAATCGACCTCGTGCTGCAGTTCAAAAGTGGGGATGTAACGATTACAGATGTTCATGGTACGATTATTGTTAAAGAAATAACAATTTTACAATGATCACAGTTATTATGGATTAATTCATTTCCCAACACCATCAACAACATCTTTAGGTCTTTGGGTTGCGGGTGCTGCTGTCATGATTAACACGCCAACAAATAGATTGCTGGGGAATGAACAAGTTAATTTTTTTTATGTATAAACAGAAAACTTATGACATGGTATGGTGTACCATCTCTGCCAAATACTGCGCAGAGCGTCTTCATTCACTTCAACAGCGCATTTATTAATCGAGAGTGAGCACATTGCTTTGATCGTAGATGGGACGAGTTTACTGGCGGATACATGAACGAGTCATGATCGGGATAAAAATGGATAAAAGGCTACCAGGTAGTTACTGCATAGAACCTATCTGATAATATCTGCTTGCAGCAGAGGACGGATCACTTCCTCATTACCTCTGTATTCTTCTTGGTTCTAACATGTTTAAGGAGGTTTGTGGTCTTCCCTCAAGTCAACCTGTGTCATTGCCGCTTCGGTGCTTTGGATAAATTCATCAGTGATGAGGAAGCGACCCGTTACTGCGGTTTGCTACTCTGCCTACCTTCCCTGACAGTTTAGTTACTTTCCACTGTTTTCACCTAAATAATTATTGATAATATGAGGTAGGGGATTTAGTTTTACAATCCGTGCTAGTAGCCTGATTGGTTTGGGAGAAATTGAGATTTCATTATTTATAAGTACGTCTGTCACTGCTTATTGGTCCTCTGAGATGCATTTAGCAGAAAAATACCGAGGTCCAGACCTGGGTGTCCTCAGTGGTAGCTACGGCCTTACTGTTTTCCTTCTGGTGAACCAAATAGTCTGTTCACACGTGAACCGAGACCCCTGGCTGGTCCGTAGGAGTCCATATCTGTAGACATGCCCTAAACCTATGTCACAAGGAGAAAGAGTGGACCCAAGGAAAACAGTTTAGAGGTCAGGTTTAACGGTTTATTTACAAAGTTTTGGG
>JBAMHT010000006.1:26592567-26603192 GCA_037177075.1 Craterocephalus fluviatilis
AGCCGCAGGGAAATAAGATGTAAACCTCCCGATATCTCCGGCTACATGATGAATATCAAGAAAGTGTTCCAACGTCTTAATCAGCATGAGGGTGAGTAAACAAATGAAGGCACATCATTCTGAGGGCGGAGTATCCCTTTAAGTCAAAATATTTTAACTGGTTGTTGTAGAAGAGAAAAGTTAATGAAATCTCTTCTTTTGTGTCGACGGACGCTCTAAATAGCCCAGTGACGCATCCATCAATGACCCTGCAGTCTTCTGCTTCCAGCCGTTTTCCTCCTCCACAAAAGCAGCGATTACCTCCAAATCTGCCTTTTTTCTGTGGAATAGATTCACAGACTCTTTTCAATGTGTTGGAACTAATGAAGATGTGGTTTATGAAATTTTTGCTGAAGTGCAAACTTGCCACTTGTACAACACTATTACAACTTTTTTCTCCGAATCTGAAATTATATCGTTTTTAACCCTTCAAAGTCGACGATGTCGTACACGACATTGGCGGATATGCTTGACAAAACCGCTTGTATCTTGGGAACTTTTTTTTTTTCTTTTTGAAGAAAACACTTCTGGCTTCAAGCCGATAGTTCTGGTACGTCTGTGGGACGTCCAGAAGCTAAGCTACGTGTTTTGGAAAGTCAGTGTCCAATCGCGTTGTCTATCGGTATCACATGAGCTGGAATATCCAATCATAGAGCCTTTTTTCCTTGACGTGGTGTTAAAGATCCTTAGTTGTGGAGATGCTTCACCTCTCTGTCTGTGTAAGTCATTTCCATGAATGAAACTGTGCTGTGATCCAATAATTGATGTTTTAACACACGTATCAATAGAATAGCATAGAATTATCACAGAACTGTAATATATGCTACTGTTAGTCCTGTTACTTTATTAGATTACTTTATATAAGAAAAATACAATGCAAAGGGTAAAATATGTGATGGAGCTCAAAGCAGGCAGAAACTGCTTCCAAGAATGGCATCAGAAACTGTGAGCGAATGGGAGATTTCTGCACTTATGGGCCAATTTTGACAATTGTATTATAGTTACAGGTTTAATTTTTTACTCCAGTAGCCCCAACCCACTAACCCTAACCCTAAATAACATTTCCATAGTGTCTACAAAGTTGTTAATTGCAGCTCCAAGGGCATTATCTGTAGATGTTTGTGAATTAATTTTCCGTTTAATTTTCCCTTTATGATTCTATAACTTTTATGTAATTTGTGTGACACCAGTGCATCATGAATATTTTATGAAAGCCCAGGTTGATGTTTAATACTTGATTGTGCATCATAAGATGACTGTTTTATCAGCAATAATACACAAGAAGTACCAGGCGAGAAAAACCCAAAAATGCCCCCCAGACTCCGAAGGGTTAAAGTGGCCCTAATTCTGCGTTGTTGCCGTGGAGAAACTGAGGTTTCTAAAGAAAAGATCATCTAGGATATTTTCTTTTCTCATACTGAAAGCACTAAACACATCAAACCACAGTTCGGTACGATTTAACACATGATTACTGGTGCATCTTGAGTCATGACTCAACCACAGGAAATTTCCTCACAGACCTGGGACTTTTTTTACGTTTCTTAACCCCGAGCCTGAAGAAATTATCAGAAAGAAGTCACTTTCAAAGTTTCTGTACTTCCAGGGAAAGATTTGCCACCTTTAACCTTCTTTTTGACTCATACAAATGTTATTAATAGAACATGAATGAAAGGAGTTTGGACACTGCTGCATAATAAAAGAAGCAAAGTCATCCTGAGTATTTTCAGACAGTTTATTATTACTTTTATTAAGGTGTAAGTATTTATTTTGTTTCAGCTGCATAATAATAATGACGACATACACTGTTTCTAATCTCTTCATCTTTGTAGAAACACCACTCAGACCCACGAGGACCCGATCGTGTCACAGAGACTCAGATGCAGGTGGACGACCTGAAGGGCATCATGGTCCGAAACATAGGTGAGCTCCTCTCCGGTGTCCTCATATCCTTCACGGTTAAAGTGAAAGTCAACCCATCCAATAAAAAATAACATAAACACCCGTTATGTCCTGCGTTACTTTCACTTTTTGTTGCTGTGGTGTGAGGTTTTAGAGACGTCAGCCATGAAGATGTCTGTCTTGATTATGAAAACAAGCAGCAATGTTTCTGTCCAGGAATCATGCCGTTGCAGCTGATGTCATGTAGATGCAGTACTATTTCTACTGACTTCTCAATAAATAACTCCAGCAGCCATATGACTGCACCGAAGGCAGCGTTCACATGAGGCAGCATCCCTCTAGGCCAGGGGTCTGCAACCTTTACAATCAGCCCTTCAAAATAAAACCCTAAGAGCCTCAAATGTTACACGAGCTTTTGAAAAAATATTGCTTATCATTTTTTGATAAATAGCTGTGATGGTAAAATTGTCGTGTGAAAAAAAGACATTTTATTTTTATTTTTGAGTTTGAAGATAAAGAAAACCAACCTTAAGTGAAAGAAGATTTTCCTTTTTGGGATGTAGGTGTGCCCATAGCTTCCAAATGAATTACAAGAAAGAGATCTCAAAGAATAATTCTGGTGCTTTTAGTGTCATTATGTTGGAATTCAGTTAACTATTTCATTAAAAACCTTCTTAAAACTGCATTAGGTGGTTTTTTATCATTTTTAGCTTGTTAATAAGAGCCTCAGTGATAGAGAAACAAACAAACAAGTAGACACCAACCGCACCAAACTACTAACATAGACAAAGTGGAAAAGAGAGAAAAAACAGAAACAAACCAATTATTTTTCAGTCTTTAAAAAATCGATTCTTGGACATTTAGAAACGATTCAGAATCTTCATGAACAAGTATCTCGATTCGGATGAAAAACTATTTATTTGGCCCCCCCTAATACTTAATTTCCATAAATAACGTTGCTGCCACCGTGTTAAAAATTCTGCATGTGAAATTGAGACAAACATGATGTTGGGCCGACACCTCCATCATTTCTGTTCCAGATTTTCTATCTATTTTTTTCCCCTTCCCCTGTTTGAGTGGAGAGAAATGAGCTACAGAGCATTACAAAGCTAAACATTGGGAAGAGTTCACTCACTGCTGCCCCATTTCCACCACAGAAGAGATGGTGCTGGTTTATCCAAGGCGCTGCATGTTTGGTTTGCCGGCCGGTCTCCAAGAACAGAAAAAAAATAAATCAATCAAACACTGATTTTGGTGATCGCTAGATACCGCTGCGTCCTGGTTTCATATTCTGGTCCTGGAAATCTTTCTTTAAACGGACAGCAGGTACATGCTACGTTCGCCTGTAGCTGCTCAGAGACGAGCTTTGTCCGAATGGTACCGAACAGTTTATTTTGGATTTCTGCAGACGACTGAGTGGAAAAAATAAACACTGGGTCTCCTCAGACGACCCGTTTTTTAAATTCCGTTATCCATTTCCTTCTCTTAATCTCATGCTGCAGCTTTAATTCTGATGCCACTCATGCAACATTAAATATGTAAAACTTCAAGCTTTCTGTATAAAAGTCCTTACCCAGATCTGTTCTGGTGCTTCCTTAAAAGCCTGATCAACATGAGCTTTCTGTGTTCTTTGTGCAGACTTGGTAGCTCAGAGGGGAGAGAAGCTGGAGCTGCTCATCGACAAGACGGAAAATCTGGTGGATTCTGTGAGTTTGAAAGCCATCAGCAGACTGGTTTTCTGATGGGTTTTGTTGTAATTTATTTTATTTTGCCAATATTTAACCATAAAAGTCCCATGGAGATCATACACCTCTATTTAAAAGGAATCCTATCCAGGAAGAGCATCACCAAAACCCAAAAACACAGTTAAAAACAAAGGAAAATAAACAAAAGTGAGAAATTTAACCAGTGTAAAAAGAAACTAAAAGCAGTGACGGGTCATTGATTGCATCTCCACGTCTTTCTATAAGGATTTTAAATAATTAAGAGACAAAATCTTCGAGTTGTTAAATGTTTTGTAGACAATTCCAGTCTGAAGGGGTACAATAATGTAGATTAATTTTCCCGCCTCGTGTACGAACATGCAGTGCAGGCAGTGTAGAAATCCTGAGATCGCATCAACAACATGTGACTGCGTGTTTTTATGACGCAAAAACTGTAGGTCTTATCATGCAAAGCTCTCTGTGCTGCTCTCATGCATGAAAAGTAAATAAAATTTAATTTAATGGGTTGTCAGATCAGGCATCCAACATGTAAATAAAGATCTCAGTGATGAGTCTGAGGTTTACATTTTGTCATAAAATAAGGGAGTTGTTGTAAACTGAGTCGGTGCATGAATAAAAACTCTCCATAGTACAAATCAGGCAGAAATGTAGCAGAAACATGTCTTTTCTTCTATTAAAGAGAAATACGTTTGTTTCTAGTCTAGTCCAGGTTTATCTGTATATCTACAGTGGAATACCAGGGCCACACAGAGAAAGAATAAACAATGGAGGATATTTTGTCCTTCTTTCCACCAGAGAAAAAAGTTAAAATTTTGGGAATAAAGTCGATACTTTGTCTTTTTGACATTTTGACTTTATTCTATGGTGAGAAAAGAAAAAAATATCTTCCGTAAGTTATGTTTTCTTTTTCTCTACAGGTTACGGGTATATTATGTTATTTTAATCCAAATTAAATAATTCAGAAGTAAAATCTTCTTTGGTTTTTCATGGAAATATTAATTCTGAATTGAGGTTTATATGGGACAAACATTTTCTCAATTCAGAATTCTTCATTCAGAATTAACATTTGCATCAGGAATTAAGTGATGCTCATTTTCACCTGTTTAAAGAGGAATTAACTTTAATTCTGAATTAAAGAAGAATCAAAACTCATGTAAACGTGGTCCCTAAAACTCCGTCACAGTATATCACATTTCATGTACAAGACCATTTAAAGTACTTTACATAAAACATTAAAAGTATTACGGAGCTTTAAAGTACATGAGAGAGCATAAAGAGAAAAAAATCAAAAGGGTGTGAAAATTATTTTGAATGATTATAAATCCTTAAAGTCTACTCTGCCTGAGTGGAAGCCAGTGTAAAGATGTAAAACGGGTGTAACGTAAAAGACCACATGCATGTTCTTTAAATAATGACCTTATCTTCTGCTTTTCTCCTCCAGTCGGTCACATTTAAGACCACGAGCCGTAACCTTGCACGAGCCATGTGCATGAAGAACCTGAAGCTGACGATTGTCATCGTGCTGGTTTGCCTGGTAAGCGCTCAGATTATCCAGCTTTCCTCGTGCCGTCTAAACCCTGCCTTCTCTTTTCAGGTGATCTTGTACATCATCGTCTCTGCGGCCTGCGGAGGCCTCAGCTGGCCCTCATGCGTCAAGAAATGAGCGCGCTACGTGGATGAAAGAGGGAGATAACGGAAGGAGGGGGAGAAGTGCCTGGAAACCCCGCTTGCCAACGGACTGAAGATTTGCCGCTTTCCTTACTTTCCTTCCCAACTTCCAGCATCACCAGAAGACGCACGGTTCCTCTCCTCCTCATCCTCCTCCTCCGCCCTCACTGTAAAAGTCTGCACATTAATTAATTTGCCTTCTGGACTGGGAGTCCCACCTCGTATCCACAAAAAGGACAGCCGCTGCGTGTGGAACAATAAACCTCGTCTTCTGTTTGTGTGGTACATCCATCCTGTCTTACGCTTGTGATACTCTCCTGCACCGTCTGTGTGATTCATCGGTTAAGACCGAACTACAGCGATAGCAAAGTTTCTGCTTCACTCTTTGATGTCAGTGGAAATATAAGGAGCCTGGAAGCACCGGTAGCATCCATGATGTGCTGCGGGACAATGTTTGGCCTTCACTTATAAGACTAAAGGCTTTTTTTCCCCCCGCCACTAAACTAATGCAGTAAAATATTTTTCTGATTTAGTTTTACCACATAGCGCCATAGTATCATCTGAAACGGATGTTGTAAAATATCAGATATGATCATACAAATAAATATTGTACATTTGATTGATATTACTGATATTTAATGGTTCTTTTAAAGCAAGGCTTGATTTGTGAGAGGATTTTTACCTCTTCCTGTCTGTGGACTTGATTGGACGCTTCATTTTTACCTTTTTACATAGACTTGAGTGTGAACATTAGTTATTTCTGTTAACACAATGCACTTTTTTCTTTTTTAAAAAAAATTGTAAATAGATATGCTTCCTGACATCTTATTGCTTATGATCATGTAATTATTTAATAATTGTAAATCCAGATTTAAATGAATAAAATTCCATGACATCAGCGGATGACCTCTCCAGCTGGAATATTAAAAGGTTTGTTGTGGCATGTTGTTTGGCGGGGCCAAAGGCTGTAGAACTTAATCATAGAATGCGGGTATAATAATAATAATTATTATTATGCTTTCCCAACGTTCTAGCGGTCATTATTTTTCATCTAATGAGGCTGTCATGGGCAGCGGGTATATTTTTCTGTTTTAACCGCTTCACCTAATATTACTCCGCAGTGCAAGTAGTCCGGTCACTTGTCTCAACGTCGGAAAAACAGAAAAAGAGTGCTTAGCGACACCTTGTGGTAGAAAAAAACATGACTTTTACAATCAATTTTTAACATCTTTGGCCAGTGTGGGGATTTTGAGCAATGGATCCAGACCGAATTGGAATCACCCTCTCCAAAACGCAAAAGACGAAAAGATTATAAAGAGAAGGTCACTGGTAAGAGGCATAAACGGCTAACGGAGGTAGATGAAGCCGGTGCTAGCCTAAGTTCCTTAGCAACAAACGCTGACTGTGGGGAACTATTTTACTCATCACAAATCTCCAATAAATTATTAATAAAATTGTTTGGCTTTCACAAAAGTGAAATACTTAAAATTTTAGGTTTAGTAAGTAGCCGTATAATAACAAGCGGGATAATGTGTGGAATGAAGGTCATTATTGGAAAAAAACGACCTTCAGGACAAAGTACACCCCTCCGCAACAGGTGCCAAAGCGTATACAATTAAATATTAAAGTCTAGGTTCCAAATGTTTGAATCTAAATCACAGTAAATACGATTCTTATTTCAGCTGATTAATTTCATAGATGCTATATGGTTCACAGCTAAGAGGTAGCTAACAGATTCTCACCACACCGTCTTATCTTTCTAGAGCCGTCTTTAACACGCGTTTTTCACAACTGAGATGAAAAGTTTTATTTTAACCGGGAGTCGGTTTGATCACGAAGCTGTGAAAAGGACAGAAACGACCAGGTGGGGCTAATTGTTCACTGAGACGTCGCCGCCGGTGATCCAGCGCGACAGGTAATTTAAAGTTTAGCCTCCGCTTTGCTAAATTATGTTCCTAAGGCTTTAGGTTTTATTAACTTTTTGCGTTAAATGTTGGACAAGTTGTAAGGCTGATTATATTTCTCTTGTTTAATCAAATGTATAAACTTTTAAAATAACAGAAAACAAGCTTAAATTAACTTTAAAATGTGCCGGATGGCTGCTGGAAGATTCGCTAAACGGTTACTCTCAACGGCCGTTAGCGGTTTTTCTTTTTTTTTTTTTTTTCCCGACCGTTGAAAGGATCATTTACTGTTAAGTGGGAGCTTTGGTTGTTTCCCCGCTGTTCTAACCTGTTAAATATCTGAATCAACCAAGAGGTTTTCTGTTACCAGACCATAAAAGATTGTATTTTCTTACTATTTGTAGCAGCACGTTTACTCCTTATCCATTTTAAACAAGCTGATTCCAGGAGGCCAAGAAGTTACGAGCAACTGTTTACCAGGAAGATGCCAGTAGTAGGTAACAGAGAGGCAGTTTCTTACTGATCTGCTTACAAACAGATAAAATTGTGATAAAATGCATGCCAGTGGCCACAAAAACACAATCACAACCAACCTGAGCATGGTTGGTGTGGATGTGTCAAGACCACCTAGGCAGTGTTCTATGCAGACTTAAAATATACCCAAACCACGCAAACACTTTGTTTTGGATCTACAAGTACTTCAAATTTAATTACTTTGATTAAAAATTAGAATATGCAGGAAAAGTTGTTTTTATTCAAAATAAAAAGTGAAACCAATAGATTTTATGTTCTAAGTACAGATGCAAGATTTTACCTTCAGAGGACACACATTTTCGTGTTTAAAATCTATGTTTTCATTGATTAAGCAACATTTTAATTTTGAGTTTTTTTAATTTGAGGTTTTCTGAAGCTGCAAATTCTGATCAGCAAAATCTAATCGAATAAAAGCTGAAATATACTGGTTTGCATACTATTTGTTTTATGTGTACATTTCATCAAGTTAAGTTACAGGTACTACTCTGAAAATGAGAATGTCCCGAAAAAAATGCTGCATTTCTGTTACTTACCTTTTAAAGATTAAATATACACATATAGGCAAATGGTATGCAAATCAATATATTTCAGCTTTTATTTGTTTAGATTTTGCTGATCAGGATTTGCAGCTTCAGAAAAGAGCCAATTTAAAGACTCAGAAAATTATGATACTGCTTGAAATCAATAAAAAAAAATTAGATACGAAAATGTCAGGCCTTTGGAAGTAAAATCTTGCATCTGTACTTGGTACATAAAATGTGTTGGTTTCACCTTTTATGTTGAATTGTCTGAATAAAACAACTTTTCCAGCATATTTAAATTTCCCCAATAGTAGCTGTATTTTGTGTTTAGTTTTAGTTCACACTCAACTTGTGAGACATTTATATCTCATTTTGATAATTATTATGTGGCTCTTCAGTTTCCCATGTGGATGTTTTATATCATATTATGGACATTTTGCCTTGTGTTAATAGCCGTTTTATGTTTTCTGTATTTCTAGGATTGGACAATGGGCTCTTGTTGTTTGACCTGTTCTGTAATGATTTCTAAAATAGTATTTCTGCAGCAAGCCCATCAGTGTTTGTGATCTGAATCCACCAGGTTCCAAGTGTCTGCAGACAATCTAAGTTTGGTAGAAGCTTTTAGTGAGGTGTACTTATCATTCTCTAGGAGGTAGCAGTCCACCTTTTTTTGCTTTTGAAGCGGAGAGGAATTTTCGCAAGATGTAGAGGTGCACCGTGTACATGTTTACATCACGAAAACCAAAACGTTATACCACAAAACGCAGATTTTTAAAAAAATAATAAAAAATGTTAGGATCAGTATTGGTGGTTTTCATTACAAGTAAGTAATAACATGTTGTTAACAACTCCAAAAACACATTTTAGGGTGGACTATCCCTTTAAGCTTGGCCTTTATTCTTGCTCTTGTATCTGCCAGTTTGAGAAAAGTCAGTCTTGTCCAACAGTGGTTCCCAAACTATTTTCCCTGGGGACCCCTTCATGCAGCTACCAGCACGCTGTGGACCCTCTGCCGTCCCCGTGCTGAAACCAGGCGTGGTTTATCCTTTCATTTATGCTTCTCGCCATAAATGATGCATTCTAGCTGGTTCCTTTTGATGAAACCAAAGTTAAGCTAATTATCAACATAGCCTTCCCTTGTTTCTTTTTACAAGATTTGGACGAATAACGAATAATCCGTGCTGAGGCACTCCTCAGACACGTCTGGGTAGAGAAGTGAGGCTATTGGGCTCCTAAAACACTGGATCAATGTGAAGGAAACCCTCAGCCGGTCTCTGTGTGGACATAGGCCCTTCAGTGCTGATTTCAGTGTACGCCTGCGTTTGCACTTCTGACACATGTGCTTCTGTCAGCCATGCAGTTCGGGACTGCATTGCCCCAGAGGGCATCTTTGTCCCTGTCCTGGTTGAATTCCCCACGTCTGACCTGCTGGCCCTTTTGTAGTGTAGCTGGCTCTGGTCTGGGTTTTTCATGGCCGGCTCATTACTGTTGACTGTGTGACGCTGATGGGTCCAGTCATCCATGGAAAGCCAGGCGAAGGCCGCCGTGGCTTTCCCTGAGATGCCTGAGGGGCTTCGTGGATAAAGAAGCACTTACTGTGGCTCTTCTTTTGATTTCTAGATGGATGATTAAATTAAAAGAGTTTTTTTTTTTTTTCATTCACGTCTTTTTTGCTGTGCATTGAGACCCGAACAAGTGAATTTTATTTGTCACAAATTAATCTGAAGCTGCTTTTATATAAACTTTGTCTTGTTTGTTTGTTTGCTTAACAAGGCTGAATGTTTTTTCTGCAGACTAACAGTCAGTAAAATCACAATTTGTCACCATTTGTGATGATGAAACCTTTTTTTTATATTTTCTCTCAGAAATGGTCATAATTTCAGCTTTTTGTTTTGAATAGCTTCTCTTGATTGTTACTGAAATGCTTCAGCTGCATAACAAGAGGCATTTAACTCTTTGGCTGCCAGCATTAAAACTGTCTTTAATTGATCATGGTATGCTTTCTGTGAAGCGCTGCAAAACAAATTTTGCTTCACCAGAGTGTCCCGCTACCTCCGCTCTCAATTAAAAAACGCAAAAAACGTCTTTTGCCATATTTTGCAGTGAATGATCGGATTTGAAAAGATGGCTAAAGACATATTTTGCAGCCAACAAGTTAATAACCTTTCTTAGGACTAAAGGCCAACACTCAAGGGCATTACACACTGGGACCGATGCGAATATTTGGCACGAAATTGCGAATAATTCGGAGGTGAAACTCCGACGTCTTTGTCTATACACACCAAGTCCGATGCGAAATTGCGAATAAATTATGAATATTCCAGAACAGACTCGGG
>JBAMHT010000006.1:26714398-26726754 GCA_037177075.1 Craterocephalus fluviatilis
TTTTTCTATATTTTTTAACTGAATTCAATTAAAGTATAATGTCCTAATTCACTAAATTCTAGATATTTGAGCAACTATTAAGAATTTGGCCTTTTCTTTAATGAAAGGGGACGGATCATGTTGCAGACGGCTGTAGATTAAAGGTGTTTGCATGCAAGTTGCAGGAATTGTTCTGAATGTGCAGAACCTTTCTTTACAGAACTCCAATTGAATCATTAAGGATTCAAATTAAGGTTAAAAACATCAGTTTGTTGACATTGTTGAAAAATATTCCAGATTTCTGCTTTTGGTACTGCTTTACACACAAACTTCAGGATGAAAATATATAAAAAAAATTATGATCAGGGTTGTCACATGGATTTTTAGTCGCTGTCTTCCCTTAGTATAGTTGACAAGGCAACTGGAGACATTTAGACAGCACCTCTGCTAACATTTTAACATGTTTCCAGTTAATCACCAACTATATAAAAGCAAAGCTGTAGTTGCTCTTATGTAATGTAACACAGAGCCATTTCCCTGCACTGTCAGACGTCCGTGAGACTTCAGTTCAGCTTTATTTGTACCCAACACCTTTACAGACACAAAGTCAGGTGGAGTGGACGAGCCACATGTTTACAATCCCCGTGGTAATAATTCCTCATCTCACAATAAAAAAAATGAATTGACATTAGTCTGTGCATCAACGCTGCAGGCGGTTCCCAAACGAGGCTCCGGCTCTGTTACCTGGAGCCGGATCGGTTAGTTTTACCTTACAGGTGTACTAACTTAACCGATGTAGTTAAGAAGCTTCTTGTAATATTTTAGGGCTATCAAGACTGAAAGTGGTGCTAGATTAGGGTGAGTTTGTTTTTTATTTTTTATATTGTCACTTTTAATTGTTACAATTATCTTGATAAATGTCCCTACAAAGCAGCAGGCGACAGTGGAGAGGGAGAACTCTGTTTGACAGGAAGGAAAACCTCCAGCAGAACCAGGAAGGCCCTCCATCCGTCTACTGTTTTTAGGTGTGATGTGGAAAACATCGAAGCACATGGGAACTTGTGGTGTTCTGGTTGTTTTCTGTTTGAAGATGTGGATTGTTTTTGTAAATAAAACAAGGAACTTGTCTAAAGATTTTTATATATAAAGCCCAAAACTACACTAAAGTAACCCAACAAATCTGTAGCACCTCACTGTAGAAACTATTTCCATTAGAGAGCCAGGATCCTGTCCTCGGTTGGTTCCTATACACCTCCACAAAACAAAAAAAAGGGGTAAAAAGTGAACATAGAAGACTGAACTCATGATAAAAGTCATCATTAGTAATGCTGGGAAGATAAGCCATCTCCCCGTTAGATTCTTTTATGACTTCAACACGTTAGCTTTGGTCTATAGCCGATTAGCATCAGCTAGTCGCATTTAGACACAGACGTATCATGCAGCTCATCAGGACTTACTGCTGTTCCGAATAAACGCTGCTGGAAGACGAGGAAAAGTAAATCGATGCAGGTCACATGATCATGAGAGACAGATCCGCTACCACGAAGTTACAATGTCTGGTTTCTGCAGAGGGCAGCGGCTTCGGAGCGCCAACACTAATCAAATGCTGAAATCCTCCATCATTCCTCACATCAGGATGATGTTTGAGACTAAAGTTACACAGGATCCCTTTAAAAATAGTGAAATAAAAAAGCCATGATATTTATGTGAATCAATTTTTCCCTCCCATTCCCAATTATTACAATAGTTTTCATGTTTTTATGGTTTTTCTGACCAGAACAAATGATTCCTATATCCAATGATGCCTTTAATATGATTTCACGTTCAACTCATGTTTCCGGCATCAGTCTAAAGAAAACACGCTCCACATTTCATCCTGAGCAACGATTCCTTCTCAAACATCTGGGAATGTGCTGAGCGTCGGCTGCTGACTCACTCCGGGGTTCGTTCAGAGTCACGGACTCTATGAAGTTCAGCGGTGTCATGTAGAGCTGGCCCTCGCACTCCAGCGAGCTGAAGAGCCGGAATCTGTTCTCGTAGGACGACATGTACACATCACTGTCATCCAGACCGTAGCTCTGCTTCTGGAAGCAAACACACACACACAAACACCAACTCGCTTTTTATGAAATCCACCAAAGCTTCTCTTGTCACGGAAAGCCTGGCTCACATGGTGCAACAAAGAGGCCCATGCTTTAATTCAGTAATGGGTGCGTGTTATGTCAGCCCTATTTTTCATCCCCGCGCAGCAGATAATGTCCCTTACGACCGCTGCGGCGCAGCCAGATCAGAAGGCCGGCCGGTGAAGACAGACTGGATCTTTCTGTCAGGTGGCAGGTTGCCAGGTCCACTGGGCACACAGCAAACACCCCGGGAATGTCATCCCCTCCTCTGCTTAACCATTAAACCCCCTCTAACTACCCGCCTCCCTCCCCTTATCAAATATCAGCCCTTCTGCCAGGCCCCAAGTGTCCTGTTTCCTCTCCAGAGACATTAACTAAACGTGAACGGTTCACACCTCACAGCTCTGTCTGTAAAGGAAAGTTAGAATCTGCTGGAAAAGTTGTTTTATTCGGCATAAAAGGTGAAACGAACACATTTTATGCACAGATGTAAGATTTTACTCTCAGCGGTCTGACATTTTTATATTTACAATGCATTTCTTGTTGATTTCAAGCAATAATCAAATTTTCCGAGTTTTTTTTAATTTGAGGTTTTCTAAAGCTGCAAATCCTGATCAGCAAAATCTAAACACGTAAAAGCTGAAATATATTGATTTGCAGACTGTTTGTCCTAGGATTGCATCGAATCCGATACCGGTATCTGTGCTGATACTGCCCAAAAGTATTTGTACTCGTTAAAGATCGATACCAGGAACCGATCCCGATTTATTAAGCACAATGTTTATTGAAATTTTAGTTATGTTGTCATTTTCATTTATTTTATTCATTTATTTCACCATCGTTTGTTGTGAAAAGCAAGGAAGAAAATAAAACCTGTCTTAAAATCCATTGCATTTCTTTTGTGTGGTAAAGTAATGGTATCAATGGTTGGTATCGGCAAGTACTCAGATTCCAGTATCGGTATCGTATCGGTTTGGAAAAAAGTGGTTTTGTTTGTATACATACAATTCATCTTTGAAGTTAAGTTACAGAATGTAATTTTTCAGGATGTTCTCATTTTCTGAGTCGAACCTGTAACTACTCTTACACGCCATCTACTCTTAGCTAATTTTCACATTGTGTAACTGTTATTGTTCAATACATGTTTATTTTTTGTAAAAGCCCTTCTAGGGACGGACATTGGGATTTAGCTTCGGCTAAAATGTTGTAGTTTGTGACATGAGCTCATGAAACAAACAAAGAAACATAAATTAAAATAAACGAAACAGGGCTGCATGGCTGGGGGCAAAAAGCTGAATTCCTGAAAAGTCGTAGTTAAAATGCAGCTGCAATTCAATATGATATGATGTTAATAATCAATCAGGCTTTTTATTGACAACAAAGTCATAAAGAAATGTGTGAGGCGACTAAATGTTCCTTATAGTGTTTTATATGGTGGCCAAAATACAGATGTGAGGGCGTTGGTCGCACAGTAAAGTTCTGCAGCAGTTTGGACTCAAAAGTTTTCATGCATCCAGTTATTGTTTTTTTTATTCAACAAGTTCTTCATTTTATGTCTCTGTGATATTACAGAGTCTGAGGCTGATTATAATAATAATAATAATAATAAATCAAGTTTACCATCAATTTTAAGTCTTTCCATCTTTGTTATCAATAAATATATGATGTTCCTGATAATCCTTGACAGTCAGAATAGAATAGGCAGAGGATATAATACAAGCAAGACCGGATTTAAAACTGCAGTCTGTGAGAAAGACTTTAAAAAGTGAGATGTTGTAAAAACATACTGGAGTTTCATAGAAGATAAAACATACAAGTGTTAAATAAATATATGGATGAAGCATCAGTGTTTGTTGTTTTAGTGGACCAACTCTACACTGTACAGGAGAAACAGAAACTGTTACAGGGAGTTGTGTGCAACAGAAACACTTTTCACCATGTGGGGGAAATGAAATGTAAAACGAGTTAAAAGATATTCTGCATTAAATAAAATGTTAAATGTAAACGTAAATGTAAATGTAAGCCATGCAGGCAGGAAACATGGAGTCAAACATGCAGCGGAAGCAAACAAAACCTTCAAGCATGGCCGCTGTTTGGATCACGTGACCCTCTGTGGCTTTGACCATTTTGCCATTTCAGCACCAAAGGTCGCGGACAGCTCCCACTATAACGCTATAAACGGCTATTTATAACCGGAGCTCCGCGCGCTCGCAATCACCGCGGTTTTATGATGTTTACGCGCGTAAAAATGAAGCTTTTCGTCTGTTTTCAGGAAGTTTCGCTTCGCTTTGCCTCTGACAAACATCCACTGTACCTTATCAGCGGCGCAGACTGCCGGCAGCGTCAGGTGCGCGAGCCGAGCCTCGACGTGGCTCGCGGTCGGTCCGCAGTAGTAGAAAGCGGCGGCGGCGGCGGAGGCGGCGCACGCGCCCGCTGCGCCTACCTGCAGCGCTTTTGTCGCCATGGAAAGGGTTTGCCGCTTCCACGGCGCGAACGGAGGGATCAGCCTGCGCAGCGCGGCCATGACTGCTGGTACTGGTGTCATAACCGAAAACACACACACATACACACACACACACACACACACACACACACACACACACACGCACGCACACACACACACACACACACACACACACACACACATACACACACACACGCACGCACACAGACACGCACACACACACACGCACACGCACGCACACACACACACACACACACACACACTCGCACGCACACACACACACACACACACACACACATAAAGGGGCAGAGCTGCTCGTGCTCCGAGCTCGCGAGAAATGCCGTGGATATTTCAAGTCGCCCTGGGATTACAGGGCTTCAAACTGGAAGAAGTTAAGCAAATATTTTCACTGACACGTATTATTATTATTTTTATTATTATATAATAATAATTATTATTATTATATATTATAATTATTATATAATTATAATAATTAATTAATTATTATTATCACTCATCATTCTTTTTTAATTCTTTATTTTTATTATTATGATTATTATTATTTTCAGAGTGACACATGAAGCATAAATTGGGGTTGAAGACATGCAGCTCTCTATAAACCCCTCAGCTCGTGCGCCTGAGAGGAGCCAGCCTTGCCAGGGCACGTCCACGGTGACAGCCCCGCCCCTTACGCGTCCTGTGGTGTTGCACCTGCCTCACCACCCCTGCCACTCTGAGCTCAAAGCTCCAGAAGCTCCTTCACCTGCACTGCAGCGATCAACGAGCCCTCCCACCCTCCCCCCTTTTCCTCTGCGTCTCCACAGAAGCATCCCTGAGCCTGTCCACCGTGGACAGGTATGCCGCGCGAGCGCAGCCCGCCTCCAGCTGATGAGGACAAACCGGTGCTGAGATTTAGCGACTGAGGGGAAATCTGCGTGTCCTTGCACTGCGCGGGGACGCGGGGACGTAAACATGCAGTAAGAGACAGCGGCAAGCAGGTATAGGCAACTACGCACGAGCGCTCCCGCCGGACCTCCTCGCTGAACTTTACCCGCCGCGCTCTGACGCGATGGCTGCGGCCGCCCTGGCTCCCACGCTGGGGGAAGTTGGGAGCCTCCTGCACGGCATCGACGGCGTCTCTCACGTCGGGTCCCATTTCTTCCTGAGCCCGCCGGGGGACAGCCCGCTGCTGGAGCACCGCGTGCCCGGGGACCGGGGCAGCAGCACGCATTTACCGCACCTGAAGGGCATTCTTAGGAGGAGGCAGCTGTACTGCAGGACGGGCTTTCATCTGGAAATACTTCCGGATGGCACGGTGCAAGGCACGAGGAAGGACCACAGCCGTTTTGGTAAATTTCTGAGATTATTATTGGAAAATAGAGGTGAAAATAGAGGCGGGGGAGGAAAGAAGGAGTTTAGAGTTCATTAACAAGTACTTATTACTGACAGAGCTGTGATAGAGCCTCTGTGATTTGACTCTTTCATCCTTGCGTGGTCTGAACAGGACAATTGTGTTATTCATCTGCAGGTATTTTGGAATTCATAAGCCTTGCTGTTGGACTGATGAGCATCAGAGGAGTGGACAGTGGACTTTACCTGGGGATGAACGACAAAGGAGAGCTGTATGGCTCTGTAAGTACCACAGTAGTTTGATCATTTCGATTTCAAGGAAAATAACAGATAAATATGATAAAATTGTGTAAGTAATTATTACTTTATGCCCTTCTTAAAGTGCTTAAAAAAAAGTTAAAAATAATAAATTCATGCAATGCTTTGCCTTTTTTTTCCTTTTAGAAGAAGCTCACGGCCGAATGTGTCTTCAAGGAGCAGGTTGAGGAGAACTGGTACAACACATACTCGTCCAACCTGTACAAACACGGGGACAAAGAGCCGCGCTACTTTGTGGCGCTGAATAAAGACGGGACGCCCAGGGATGGGACTAAATCCAGGAGGCACCAGAGATTTACGCACTTCTTGCCCAGGCCTGTGGACCCCGACCGTGTGCCGGAGCTGTACAGGGATATTCTGGGACACAGCTGAGGTGCCAAGGGGGGGCGTGATCAGGAAACGCTGCTTATAAAAACCCCCTGGCAGGCAGGGAAGCAGAAAGCGGACGACACGGACGGGGCAGGAGCCGGCTGGCGGACCGGCGGGGAAGAGGGGCTCCGGAGGGGCCTCCTGCAGGAATGCACGGGGGCCGTCTCTCAGCAGCACGGGCTGAAATGTCTCGGCATGAGGGGCTCGTTTGTTCCCGAGCCTGATGGTACCTGCGTGGAATAGGAGGCAAACGGGAAACGGAGCCGAGCGCTGGCAGAGGAACCCCCCAACACACACCCTCCGGCCCCCCCGGCACGGAGACGTCAGCTGCTGGGAGTCGTGGGAATTTCCGTGTCAGAGAGCCGCTTGTTCAAAAGGACTTTGAAGGAATTCTTTCTTTTTTTTTTCTCACCTGTTTGAAAAGGGAAACGTGTAAAAGCTTATTTATTTGTTTTAGATACACATATTTATGCTATATATTTATTTATTTAAGAATATATTTTTACAAGTAGAATCATGCGATAATAGAGAAAACCACTAGAAACTATATCAGCTATATAAAGACTGAGACACTGTACCTTTTATCCTAAAAAGTAATAAATATTAGCTTGGCAAACCTGTGGAAAGATCTCAGCATCTGACATGTATTTAATCACAATGTGGCGACTGTAACTCACATTGTATGTTTTTTCTTTGCTATGACACTTAAATAAGACCGCACCACTGTTACATGTCTACTTAAAAGAATCTCAAGTCAACAACAACCTGGCAAAACAGACAATAAATTGCTCCAAATTTGCATGAAGAAGCTTTTTTTCCCCTCAGCTCATAGGATAATTTCTCACTTTGCGTCCACCTGTGTCGCATGTTCTTTTTTTCAAAAAGCAAACCTTTTAACTTTTACCAGGAGATGTGTGCTTTAGCGGTTGACTTTGCCTTTTCAGTTTAAACATATTAACCCGCTTACGAGATCAGTGTCGTCTTTTTTTATGGACGCCATTTCATCAAGAGTATAGGCTTGATGCGTGCATAAAACTTCAAAGCCTCCCTCCTGAACGCAGGGACCGGCGAGGCTGTGCAACATCAGGGCCAAATAAAATCTGCCCTTTAGCTGAGGCCCTGCAACTTAAGCAGAAGTATAAAAGTGGAGGTCAGAGCGATAAGGACGAAGAAAGCCTGCAGGCAGTGTGAGGATAGCTGCATGTCCTATCAAACAATGGAAAGCAAGTATGCATTACTTTATTGGCTGGTTTTAATATATATAAAATGAAAAAAGCTTTTTTTTTATTATTCATATTTTTATTCAAATTAGCTCAATTTGCTATTAAATGATCAGGAGCTGGATTTTTCATTATGCATCTTGTAGAAGCCACCATCTCCTGCCTGCACACAGTTTCCTCCACGGTTGGGAGCAGATCTTTGTTGAAGCATGAAAGCTGAGTGTGTGATCTGAGCATATGTGTGTGCATGTGTGCATGTGTGTGTGTTAGACAAGGAGAGGGTGTGCCAGTGGGGGTGTCTCCATCAGCCCTGCTGCCAACTCTCTCCTCTCTGGGACTTTCCCGCCTGCACACCTTGAACATCAACACGCTCATGCCGTCCAGTAATGACAGCGTCCGTTACTTGGTTGCTTTTGGGCAGAAGTGGAAAAAAACTGAAAAATTGCAATTAAGTAAAAGTATCTTTACTCAGATTTATTTCTAATTGAGTAAAAGTAGCCATCCAAAAATCTACTTGAGTAAAAGTAAAAAAGAAAAAAACAAATTGAGTCAAACATGCAGCAAAAGTATGGCGCTTTCTGATCATGTGATCCTCTGTGGCTTCGACCATTTCGCCATTTCAGCACCAATTAAAATGTAACTTGAGTAAAAGTTACTTAGTTACTTTCATTACTGATATCATGAAGGCAGATTTTGCTGAACGAGAATGGTTTTAACTAAAAAAGAACATGCGTTACATAGACTGGCAGCAAATGCATGATACGCCAATCTAGTGAACCAAAATTACTTGGGTCAAAATTTCGTAAAAGTAAAATAACTTATTTCAAAAACTGTGTAAAAAATTACAAATTACTCACAAAACACTACTCAATTACAGTAACTTAAGGAAATGTAATTCAGTACTTTGGAGGCATAGTAAAGGGAACAGTGGTGGAACAGTACTGGTGAGGAATAAATGAATGAGGCCTATTTATTTTGCCCTAATTCTAATAAACAAACATAAAATAAATGAAAATATCTTCACAGATACAAAGGGTGCAGGGATAACACTGGTCTCCACAGAAAGCAGAGACGTGAGATTAGTTAATAAAGTGAACGGGAGCAGTTTTACAAGTGTAAAGGTAAATGTGCAGGTAAATCAGTGCAGGTAAATCAGCTGATGTTAGTGATGGACACCTCTATGAACGGTCAGAGTCGGGAACATTTATGCAGATGATACTTCGTTTATGTGAAGAAAAGCTCAGAATTTGCAAGAACCGTGCTGTTTTTATAGATTTGTTCCACTCCCGTGTAACTGCTCGGGGTCTCATCCCAGGCATCATCCCAGCATCATAGCTTCACCGGTGTGTGTGTGTGTGTGTGTTTTATTTTCATTAAACTTTTTATAATCCCTGAACTACCTTTTTTCCTCCCTTGCTTAATGTTGATACGACAGATCTGTTCCTTTCACTGTTCAACGGTGTGTTTAAAAACGATGTCATAGTCCAGGACCACAGCTTTGTCATGCAGTCGATGCAAGGTTTGTAAATAGTAGAAACAGACGTGATAATTCGGATGACCATGAGGAGTTTGTGTATCAGTCATGTTTCAGGGGATTTGTTGATTTAAATTATTCAGATGCTACGGTAAACATGATTTTCTTAAGGATCAAACATCTAACCTCCTGAGATCCACACGTTAGCTTTACTGCATCACAGATTTCTTTTACCTGTTTGGGTTAGTAGGAACCAACAAATGCAACTTAATAATCTCGATAATACATTTTTGATCATGATGTAGATCTCAGATTTTTAAAGGGATACTGTGTAATTTTTGGCTACTAGGGGGCCTAATACTGTAACTTCCCCTAAAACAGTCTCGCTATTTCAGGTCAACTCAGACAACGTTTTTCCTTCAGCCAGGATCAACTTAACATGGAAGAGGAGGAAAAAGTAGCACGAAGCACGGCCTGTGTGTTTACAGAGGAGGGCTTAAAGCAAAGCTGCAGGTCACATGACCCACGAGAGACGGATCCGCTCCTGCAAAGTTACCATGTCTGGTTTCTGCAGAGGACAGCCGTCTCAAAACTGATTAAATCTTCTTTTCCTTTCTCCTTCTTGTGGATCCCAAAGAGACGAGAGTTTCCGTTGCAGCATCATGTCTCTGGACCAGGTTTCCCTGCTCTAACACACCTGGTTGAATTTAAATCGACCCGGACTCTGCTTAAGCGATGCTTTTGGAGTCTAACCAGAACAGACGGAGGCTTTTGTTCCTCCTCCTCCTGCAGGTGGTCTTGCTGAAAAACACTTAAACCCCTCATCCGCACCCACTCCGGAGGGCCGCCCCACTCGCTTAATGGATGCTCTCTGACTTTCAGCACCTCCTGAGGCCTTTAAGGCCTGTTGAGGAAACCAGATCGAGTGCGTGTGTGTGTTTATATGGCACGGGTCCACGGGCAGGTGTGGAAGCCAGTGATCTTCCTCGTCTATCTTCACAGTCGGGTCAGACAGCGCAGGTGTTCCCTCAGCACTCTGATCTCAGCCCTGCTGTTTGTCAGCCGGGAGGAGGAGGAGGAGGAGGGTGGAAATATAGCCGGCTTTGTTGTCTGCCCCCAATTATCAGAGAGCATAATTTCTATATTTAGAAGGCTGCGTTTGGGAAGACAGGGGAGGTGCCAAGAAGCTCACCTGTTGCTTTAAAGCTGTGGCCGCTTCTAAGAGTGTGTTTGCGCAGGGTCGGCGTCTGCAGCGTCGTGTCACTGCGATCCTGCAACTATTGGTTTCAGGCTCTTCCTTGTTTGTTTATTCCTTAGTAAATTGCTGTGCGCACAAATTATTAGCTGCATGCGTGTTTATAGGGATTACAGCAGAAGTGTAAGTATAGCGTTATCCACTTGATACTTTTGGGATTTTATTTGACTGCCAGCGTTCCCAGATATCACTCATTCCCTCTCTGAGCAGTATTCATATTTTATGGCCTGAATAAAATCATCTTTGCCACTTCCTGCATCAGCTGGAGCTCAATCATTTTTATGTTTTGTTTTTTTTTTTAGCTTCATAGCAAAGAGGATTTTTTTGGTTTGACGTTCGAAAGTGACAATTATAGCAACATACCTGATAAACTGACACTCCACGTCGCGAGCTGTCAGCTCCGGTGGAAAATATGCTGCTCTGTTTGCATCTCCATGGAGACGTTACTAGAAAACAGTGATGTGTAGGTGTGCAGAGCAGAAAGGATGAAGAAGCAGGAGCTCTGTCATTCCTAAAGACACCAGTGTCTCAGCAAACAGGGCAGCGGTGCGTTCGCAGCCGACGTTAATGACTGACGGTGTTTTGTTTGACGAAAGGCGTCTGAACACACCGTAGCTTGAGGAAGCTGAAGAGTCTGAGCCGGTCTGACAAGCAAGCAGCTGCCAGGCTGGAAACTAATGCAGCTGGACGAGTTCTGGACAGCTGGAGAAAACTTCAGAGGAAAAAAAGTCAAGATTCTGAGAAATAAGTCAAAATTCTGACTTTAATTAAATTTTTTTTTTTTAGTTTTCAGAGAATCCGAATTCTTGTGAAAAATTTGTGAAAATCTTTTTTAAAAAAACTTTTTTTTTTGTTTTTAGAAAAAGTTGAAATTCTGACTTTGTTTTGAAAACTAAAAAAAACAAAAACGATTTAGTTTTTTTTTTTAGAAATCCAAATTCTGACTTTTTTCCCAGAATTCAGTTTTTTCAAAACTCTTCTTTATACTGCACAAACACAATTACAGCAAATAAATGACATAAAGCTCTTAAATGACATGAAGACTACAGGGTTTTAAGGAGAGATTGATTAACTGATGAGACTTGAGCACGGGTGATTTGATATTAAATCTAATAATATTCTTACCTCACTTATCTTGAAGAAGAAAATGTTACAAACTAGTTCCTGAGTTCCTATGCCTTGTACCTTATTTCTTTCCGTTTAGGACTTTGCATCTACTCCATTTTGAAGCTAAAAAATTGTTTTCTCACACTTTGTTATTTAGTAAGATTACACAGAAGCCAACAGGTGCAGAAACACGTTCCACATAACAAAAGAGATCTAGCAGGAAAAGCTGCAATTAACAAAATGAACTGGCCTCTAGGGGCAGCAGTGAGTTTTCAGCGTGAGACAGATAATGGTGAAAAGAACAGAGGTACAGGTGGAAAGATTGAGCATCGTGAACACAAAGAGAGAAACTATATTGATATTATTAAAAGATCAGCGGATTTAGATTACCTATGTAACAGAAACATTAGTGTACCCGGACTCTTGATGTTGCGTCTCATTCCCATATTTTGCGGCTCGTTCCCGTATTTTGCGGCTCGTTCCCGTATTTTGCGGCTCGTTCCCGTATTTTGCGTCTCTTTCCCGTATTTTGCGGCTCTTTCCCGTATTTTGCGTCTCGTTCCCGTATTTTGCGGCTCGTTCCCGTATTTGCGTCTCGTTCCCGTATTTTGCGGCTCGTTCCCGTATTTGCGTCTCGTTCCCGTATTTTGTGGCTCGTTCCCGTATTTTGCGACTCCTTCCCGTATTTTGCGGCTCG
>JBAMHT010000006.1:26756607-26772198 GCA_037177075.1 Craterocephalus fluviatilis
TAATGTTCCACTTGTTTGCAGCATAATAATAGCTAAGAACTGCTTCTCTAAACATATAAAAAACGGTGATTAGATATCATTTAAACACAGAATCAATCTAAAATGAGGATTAAGTCTAACATCATGCGACTCGTAAGCGTACCTTTCTGCTGCGGAGTCGGTTTGAGGGGGTGCTGCTGGCCTTGAACCCCAGCCGGGCTCTTTCCCATCGCCACGTGGTTGGTGTTCGCCAGTGGAGTCAGCGGTCGCCGCAGCAACGGCGACATGCTCCGCCTCCGCTTCATGGTGGCGTTGGAGTTGGAGTCGCCGGAGTTTCCCCTCTTCTTGTTCTGAGGGCTCGCCACGAACTCGTCTGCCTCGTCAATCATCATGCCCTTAAGGAAAAGGAATGGATGTAAGTTATGAAGCTGGTCGCCGAAGCTTGCAGATTCATATTTTGGTCTATTTTTTTAAATAACTAATAAAAAAAACTTGTATTCTCTGCTGATCCTCGTGTCCCTGCACAAAAAACTGTTATAAAATCATTATATATTTATATTTTTTTCTGGTTAATTCTTCATTAATCACTTAAATAACTTCTGTACTGCTCAAAAGTACCAAAAATTCAATCATTTTAACCCTTTAAATGCCAGCTTGAATATCCAAAGTCCTGCCATGTTCTGTAAAAAACTAGATAAAAACAGTTTTATTTGCCATATAGTAAATATCAGATAGATGGGTCTCTGGTGGTGATCAGACACTTGGACATGTCAAAGATCAGAAACAAAATTTATTTGATTTCATTTGTATTTTTTTATGTAATATCATACAAAACTATCCTCCAGCTTCATCATACAAGAGCACATGTTCCTGCATCCTCTAATATGGTAAACCAGCTGAATCCCGAGGAATCCTGGAAAAATTTTAACTATTTGTCTTCCGGATCAACAGCTGACATCAAAATAATATTTGTTTAAACTGTTATAACTGGTAGATTAAAAACTGTGGTTTTAATTGAAGTCAATGGGACCTTTTTGTCCGTGAAGTTGGATCTGATATTACATAAAAAATACAAACAGGATCAAGTAAATTTAGTTTCTAATCTTTGACACGTCCTTGTGTCTGATCAGCACCAAACAGCCGTCTGTCTGACATTCATCATACGGAAAATAATTCACTTTTTGTGGGTTTTTAATCAGGGTTTTTAAAGGGTTAAAATCATGAAAATGTTTGAAAGATTAGCATTTTTGAGCAGGATGGAAGTTGTTTAAGTGATCAATTAAAAAAGAAAATAAAAATTAATGATGATTTATAACAGGGACACTTTTGACCACAAGATTTTAAGAATTTGACTAAATGCAAGAATTGCTGCAAACATTCAGATGAAAAAAAGTGTCCAGAGGAGGGCTTAATGAAGGAACTGGAGGTCAATCTGATCAATCGGTGCTTCTTAACTGTGCGTTGACGATACCGATCAAGTCTGAGCCAATGAATCTTTACCTTTTTATCCTGCTTGAAAGGATTCCCAAACGTGTGCAGCCGTTTCGGCTGATCCGGGTCGATCTCTCTCAGAGGCGACGACATCATCTTCAGGTACTCCTGATAGTTTCCCATCTGTGCCACGGGGATGCTGTGCAGATAGTCTACGGACAAATTATGTGACATCACTGGGTTATTTCAGGTTAGAAGGAACCGGATCAGATCTGAGTTGAAGGTTTATACCTTCGTCTTGTCCTCGGATCAGTTTCAAAGACTTCCGCAGCAGGTTGGAGCGCATGCGGGTCACCTGATCCAGAAGGTTACGTCTGGGGATGTCGTAGGCGTTCCGGTAAGCTTGAGGTTTTACATCCTGTGAGCGCGTTTACATGTAAACATCAGCGGAAACGCACTGAAAAAACGCTTCATGGGAAAAATATCCTGCGAACTTTCGGCTACCTTGTTGAGCAAAGCGATCTGGAAGCCGGCAAACTCCTTAAAGTTGATGTCCGCCAAGAGGAGCGGGCCCTCGCCGCTGATTCCCTGCAGCAGCTGCTTGAAGTCCGGCCGGTGGGCCAGGGAGAGCGAGCTGGCGTGGTTCTTCACCTTAATGCCCGTCTCCTGAGGAGCCTTTTTTCCCACTGACACAATCAGACGGTCCGACTCGATCTTTGCCTGAAAATCCAGGAAAAAAATAAAAAATTTCTAGTTTGATTAAATAATGAACAACGCTACGTTTAAGATAGATGGTGCTGCTTAAAAGTAATGACACAAACATGAACAAATCATGGTCCAGGTCCAAATCTTAAAATTCAGACTTTTCCCCCTGAAAACTAAAAACAAACAAACAAAAACAAAAAAATTCCTTTTTTTTCTGACTTTAATCTTTCAATTCTAACTTTTCCCCCACGAAAACGAAAAGAAAAAGAAAAAAATCGAATGGAAATTCAAAAAAAGATTCTCCTAAATTTTTCTTATTTTTTTAGTTTCCGGAAAATATGTCACAATTCTGACTATTCCCCCTGAAAACAAAAAAAAAATAATAATAATAACTCAAATGGAAATTCCAAAAAAGATTCTCCTTAATTTTTCTTATTTTTTTAGTTTCTGGAAAATATGTCACAATTCTGACTTTTCCCCCTGAAAACAAAAAAAATAAATAATAATAATAACACAAATGGAAATTCCAAAAAAGATTCTCCTTAATTTTTTTCTTTTTTTCAGTTTCTGGAAAATATGTCACAATTCTGACTTTTCCCCCTGAAAACTAAAAAGAAAAAAGAAAAAAAAAACTCAAATGGAAATTCCAAAAGAAGGATTCTCCTTAAATTTTTCCTTTTTATAGTTTCTGGAAAATAAGTCAGAATTCTGACTTTTTTCTCTGAAAACTAAAATTTTTTTACATTTTAATTTAAAGTCCAAATTCTTTTATCTCAGAATCTTTTTTTATTCATCAGCCCTAACACTCTCTTCTGTAGAAATAGAATAAATACACAAAACTCATGGCTATTTCCAGCACTGAGGTCCTTGTGAAGACTCCATCTGTGGCTCCATCTTGTGCTTTTTATCTCTGAAAACACCGGAAATGTTTCACTATTTGGTAAAGAAATTAAAATAATCTTCACCTGTTGGCTGAGCTTCTTCAGGTAGGAAATGACGCTGTAACTCAGGCCGCAGTCCATGGTGTCCGCTATAAGGTTAGGAGCCCCCATCATCCTCATCGTCTTTTTTAACGGCTGTTAAATAACAACAGAAGTGAGATATAAGTGATTTAGGGGAAAAAAATAACATGAAGCTTTAACAAAAAGCATTCCTTACCAGCAGGTAGTACGGAGGCATCATCTTCAGGTACATCTCAAAGGCTTGTCGCCACTTGAGGTTTGGTTTTAGTTTGTGCACTTTGAATAAATCATCTGAAAGAAGAGAGTCAGGAAGCATCCGTCACCGTTTCTGCATGCATTATCCTTGCACATATGCAGAGAAAATTACAATATGCTGGAAAAGTTGTTTTTATTCAGGCAAACAAATACATTTTTTAATATATTTTTTATTGATTTCAAGCGATATAAAAATTTTCAGATTTTGGTAATTTGAAGTTTTCTGAAGCTGCAAATCCTGATCAGCAAAATCTAAACACATAGGAGCTGAAATATATTGACTTGCAGACTATTGGCCTATATGTGGACATTTTTTAAGTCAAATGCATGAACTTTTTCAGGATATTCTAATTTTCCAAGTAGTACCCGTATACACAAATTCCTCTAACAGCTCATTTACGTAGCTCAGAATTATGCAGAAGATTATTTTCACCCACAAGGGGGAGAGACCGGACGACAAGGCGTCCCAGATAAAAGAAAACCTTTTTTATATTTAGTTTCAGCTCCGATCTATGACCCACATCTAATGCAGAGTCTTACCGAGAAGCGGGAGGAGGGCGGGGTAGTTGTAAGGCATTACGAACAGATTAACACAGGTGAGCGTGGTGCTGGCTTTCAGGTAGCCAAACGGGTGTCCGAGGTCGCTCTGCTTCCCGCTGCTGCTGACAAATACCTGAGCATGAGAAGGAAAATGATCAAAAACATCCTGGATGCAACACAGCCAGCGGCCTGAGCGTCTTCCCCACCTGCCAGCACATGTGTGGGGACTTCCTCTCCAGGATGTACTGGGTGAGCGGTGAGGGCTCCAGCTCATACTTGTCAAAGGGAAGCTTGTCGATCACCATGGGCTCACAGTCCACGCAGGAGAAACGCACCACGGGATGAGCCGAGCGGGGCGGCTGCCAGGGAGAGACGGAGGGGGCGGGATATTCAGGTAAATACGTAGCTGAGGTGCAAAACTCCAAGTCTTAACAAGCACATTTTTATCAAAAAATACCTTATTATAAGATAGAATTACCTCAAGAGCAATTTTTCAGTGAGATACAGGAATTTGTTTAAGACAATAGGGGGGAAAATTTCAATTAAATTGTCTTAATCGATCAGTTGTCAATTAATCATTAATATTTCTATATAAATATTCAATATGTATATTAAAATAAAGTAAAATGAGAAAAAACTTATCTAGATTTTCATTACGAGATTAGTGACTCTTGTTGCAGTTAAATGGGATTCATTCAGTGGTTACACTGGAAAATATGTGCTTACATACAACTTCAGCACCAGTCTGATGTAATCGATTAATCAATTAAAAGATCATTTAATCACTTAATTTTTCTTTTTAACCTGTCATGTCCATGACAACATTGTTGCAAGCAGAATGATTGTCTGACTGCTGTTTGGTGCCGGGCAAATTTACTCAATTTAATCAATTAAAATTTTAACGATTGATTAATCGATTGTTGGTTAATTATGGCCATCCCCACTTTTGAGCACCAAAATTTGATAAAACCTGTCAAATATAGCGAAGAACAGGTTTTTCCATTATTTCAGGATATTTAATGGCTAGAATATTTCGTCTTAGTCCAAGAAATCTTATCTAAGAGAATTTTCATTTGTTCCATTGGCAAAATTTTTTTTAAATTTAAAGCAAAAATACCTTGTTTTAATTTTCTAAATTTGTTTTTGGGGTGGCCTTTTTTCCAGTTTCATGTCCTCACCAGCGTCGGAGAGTTCTGGTCCGGCCAGAAGGACTCCGGGATGGGCCAGTGGCCTACGGGCACGCCGGTCTTTGGGTTCGGTCGAACATAGATGAGCTTGTGGCAGCTGTGCCAGGGCTGTGAGCCGAACGACGACACGGAGCGACCGGACTCCACGGAGTTTTCTGCAAGCACAACAAGCAGCCCACAGGCTATACAGATTAATATAAACTGCATTTTTTTTCCACATTTGTCTGCAACATGATCCCTTTCCATTAGAGAAAAAGAAAATTATTAATAAGGATTAAAATATAAAAATAAATGTACTAAATTTTGTACTAAATTATAATTTTGTGAAATAAGACATTCTACTGGGAAAATGAGAATATCCTGAAAAACTGCTGAATTTCTGTAAATTAATTTCAAAGATGAAATGGACGTAAATAGAAAAATCGTCTGCAAATCAACATATTTCAGCTTTTAACCGTTTAGATTTTGCAGATTGGGATTTGCAGCTTCAGAAAACCTCAAATTAAAAAACAATCCATAAAAAATGGATTTTCAGGATTAATAAATATGGGGATTGAAACAAACAAAAAAAAATACATATTTACATTTTTTCCTCATTTACACTTTATTTCTGTGACTATTTATTGTCTATTATTATTTATCATTTACTATTTATTTTTACTATTTATTTATCTCCGATCTTCTCAAAACCACCTCCATGCAGCCCGTCTAAGGTGCCACTGTGCATCAAAATCATCTTCTCTGTCTTTTATCAGCCAAACAAGGACACTAATTTTGTTCTTTTCGGACATAAACATAAAATTTTATGCTCACTTAAACTATCTGATAAGAGGAAAGTTTAACAGGAAGTGGCTTGATGGTAGTTTCTGGGTAAAAATGGAGGTTTCTTAGCAACATAGTAGTGATTGGGATCGGTTATTGTGGATTTAGATTCTCAGATTAAACTGGACGTTATGCGGCTTGATTGTAAATAAGATAACATCAAAACTCACTGCTGTGTTTTATAGTGAAAGCTACCAGGAACACTCTGTTGGTTTGGTTTTTATTATTTTTTCAACTCAATTAAATTAAAAAATAATTTCTTATGTCACTTAATTATAATTTAGCAATTTTATCTTTACTATGACTTTTTTCGTTCTCCGTTATTTGAGTGACTATTAAAGATTTTTCCTTTCCTTTCCTGCATTAAGAGAAAGTTTCCCTTTAAACGTGCTTGACCTGCTTCTTTCTTCTAATCCGCTGCAGGATTTTCTGTTGCGCTCAAAAACTCACCTTCAGCTACGAGAGGCGGATCTGGTCCCGTCTTCTCAAAATTGATGACCACACCATTCTGCACCTTTTGGACCAGAGACTCCAGACACTGATTTAACATCCTCTGAGTCCGCACGCAGTACGAGCGTCCTGAGGGAAGAGCAGAGTAGAGCTGTGCAAAATAAAGATCTTCAAATGTACAGAGACTGTCACGCAAAATACAGAAAATCCAGAATATTGAGTTAATAGTCTTATGTAAAGCACTTTGAATTGTTTTGAACCTGAAAGGTGCCTTAAAACTACGGATACAAACAATGAATTGATCATCAATTAATCATTGATAAGAAATTCCTCAATTAAATAAATGAATAATAATAATAATAATTAATCTAATAATTGCAATTAATCGTTTTAAGCATGTAATTCCTCGCCAGCCCACATGAGGGCGCTTGACGCAGACATGGGAACACAGGAGAAGCTGACCATAGACATAATAATCTATTAAATTGAATTAATAAAAATAATAACAATAGTTATTATTATTACTACTATATGTGTGAAGGTGTTCCTGCTGTTAAATAAATCTTTTATTAAGGGAAATGATTTGCATTTTTGTAAAAAGGAACCTGTTGATTCAGAGGGAAATTCGGCTTCTCAGAAAAGTTGCCACTTATCAAATAATCGACCACCGATCGATTAGATGAAACAACTATTTATTAATAAATTACTTGATTAATTTGAATCCCCTGTTAAAACTATCTCTTTGTTAGCATTTTTACACAACTGTATCCTTGTTCTGGTCATTGAAAGTTATTTTTTATCATCTTAATACACATGTAGATTAATTCCAGTCAAATATTTTAATGCACATGTGCTTTTGTTCCTTAATAAAAGTGCATTCAGCACTCGAGGCTGTAAAATTGAACCGTCTCCTCGGTTTATTTGACCAAAAGAAATTATATTGAGATATATATTGTACATAGTGATTAAGAAAAAATTTATATGTAATCTGGTTCATATTGCCCAGCCCTAGAGCTGGAACGAAGAAAGAAAAGAGGAAAAGACCAAACCTCCGGTGACCTCGCACATCTGAGTGATGGAGGACTCGTCGGTGGGGACGCTGCCGAGCTGCTCGTTGTCGGGCGCCGCCGCTCCGGGCAGCCGCAGAACCAGAGCGAACAGACGCTGGTCCCAGCGGAAAGGCTCCTTGGTTAGCTCGCTGCCAGCCAGAGGAGAGTGGAGGGGCAGGTGCAGCTACAGCGGGTGATGGGAGACAGGTCAGGGGGGGGCAAACTCGCCGTATTTTAATGGGAGTTTTGCAAACAGAGCGAATCTCACCTCATCTGGAACGCCGGAGCTGTGCGTCAGCTTGTTCCCGTCGGTGATGGTGATGATCACGGACGGCTCCAGGAAGAATGGGTTACGGCCCTGAGGGGGGGGTTTATGCATTATAAACCATAAAACTCCAAGTTCAGTTTCTTACTGTGAAAATACATTTTTTATTTATTTTAAATAGATCCTGTGTAACTTTGGACAGGCGTTAGATTATGATAAAATGATTCAAAACAAGATGCATCATGGCTGCAATAACCGCCAGATCAACAGCGACCAACCTTTACTCATCCCAACGTCATTCTCTTGCTTCCAGGAGAAAAATAAACAGAAGCTATTTATATTTTCCCTTTTTCCTCATTTACACTTATTAATGCTACCATTTATTTATTTATCTTTCTTTTTTTTAGACTATAAGACAACCATCTAATCACATGTTGGTGTTGGGCTACTCCTGATTGGACATTAATGTCAGTTTAAACTATCTGAATGGTTAAAAGTTCGACACCCAGATAGAAATAGAGGTCCCTTATCACCATAGTCGTGATAGTGATCCTTTTTATTACACAAATGTGATAAATAAAAGTGCTATGAGTGGAAAATATCATAAACCTCATGGATTGGATAGAAATTTCTTTAACAGTTCTGTAGATCACCTAAAAGTTAAGCAAAACACAACCCGCCCCACAGAGTTGCACACTTTAATCACTAAAAATAAATAAATGTTGACAACATAGCTCAGAGATGTAACAGAGTTTTAAAGGTTAATAAAAGGCTCCGGAAACATGCGCTTTGTATGAAAATGCATGTGTAATCTGCAGAACGTCCTTGCAGAGGTCGGCAAACACACGGGGAATGCCTAAGTAGATTTACATCCTCCTGATGCACAGAACTCGTCTAGCTGAGGTAATCCATCCACGCCTTGCAGGAGCGGCGTGGAGAAAGGATGCAGGGAGGAAATGACGGCTATCTGACACGTTGCTGAGTGGGTTAAGCTACGGTCCAAAGTCAATTAAAGCATATAATGAGGGTAAACTTAGATGAAATGGTTTCATATCATCACAGTGTGCTTCTCGTTAGCTACAGAATAAGTTTAAGTGTATCGGATTTGAACCGACACGTCTGCAGCATCATCCGCCCCCTTCCATCAAAGACAAGGACAATTATTAATAATAATTCAAATAACTGGAGAATGAAAAAAATCATAATAAATATGCATTTGCTAAATTTTAATTTAGTGAAATAAGACATTCTTTTTTTATTTAACTGAGTTGAAAAAATAATAAAGTGGTTAACTTAAAGCACAATAAAGGTTTACATGATAGATGATGAGAGAGGAATTTTCTGATTCAGAATTAAAAGTGGAATAAACCAGCCTCTTTATTTAGGATTAAGTTTAATTCAGAACGAACACTTAATCAGTAATTAAGTGTTTACGTGCTCATTTTACACCTATTTAAAGCAGAATTAACTGTAATTTGGAATTAAAGTGGAATTAAAACCCTCATGTAAACGTGGCCAATGTCGGGATTTTCATCACGTTTATTTATCATTACTGGAATCAGTTTCACCTGTTTTTTTTTTTTTTCTTATGGGGGGTAGGAATCATTCTGCAGACGTTTGTAAACGGTGATAAAATGGATTAAATCTGAAATTCCTGCAGCATCTCCCGTATAATTCTGCTCTTCTCCTGCAAATAAAAACTCCAACCTGTCCGTAGTTGTCGATGCCCGAGACGAGACGGTTGAGGTTCAGCAGGTCGAAGGCCGTGCGGAGGGCGTGGCCTAAGGTGGTCAGCCCAGAAGCCTGCAGGTTCTTCAGCTCGCACATGAAGGTGGTGTGGTTCTCCTTCCAGCCTGCCTGGGGGGGGGCGCAAAGCAAACAGCCGCGTAACCGTTACAGCACGCAAAACCAAAACACACAAACACACACATACATTTTTTTATCATGGAGAAAGAAACAGTGAGACGTCTGTGGGAGCAGATGACCGTCGCCGACGTCTGGATGCTGAGCAGCGTGATGCTGCAGCAACCTTACTAATCAAAGGTGGTGTTGTTCCAGAACGTCTGAAATCCCCCCCGTAAGAGACGTGCACTCCCATGGGGGAGGATGGGAGCGTGTGACTTTTCTCTAGTGGGGTCAAGCTCTTCATGCTTAATCTACAGATGACCTGCAAGCTTACATGTCCATGCATGGGGGGAGGGAGTTTTCACCAGTGTCCCCCCCGATCGAGTAACCAGGAATGGACTTTCAGAGCCCAGCTGGTTAAAATATGCACCAAAAGAGACATTTTTATATTTCCAGCTTTTTAAAAAGACATTACTTAAACGTGTTATTAATCATTCATGCACAAATTCGTAGATAAATATATATATATATGAATTCATAAATAAATAAATATAATCACTTAGACAGGTAAAATAAATTAATATCGTCGGTATCGCCACACCAAACAGAAGCTGGACGAAAATTAGACTCTACATGTAGGTTTTCCGTGTTCCGTGTCCCACAGACGGGTTTGGATTAAAAGCTGATCAGAGTAAAATATTTCATGTAAACTGAGACCGTTTTTACTATAAACTTATACATATATTTGATTTATTTTACAGAATTGTCTGAAAATTTACAGGAAATGTTTTTGTTATTTTTATTTTCTATGGTTTCCCTTGGAAGGTCCCAAAGTCGCCTTCCTGGTCTGTTTTTTCCCCCTCTGAGAAACACTGGCAGGGAGGAAATGTATGGCTTAGTTTGCGCTCAATAATTCAGAATATTTCCATTTTTCCTGCACCACCTTCTCTTTCTTCTTCTACATCATGCGTCAGTAACCTTTACAACCCAGAGAGCAAATTTCATCCTCAGCCCAGCTTCATAAAACTCGCTCAGAGACGCAAATGTCACATGAATAAGAATTTGTGATAAATAGCTACGAAAGGAAATTAGTCATTTTTAATTAAAAAAAATCTTTTTAAATTTGTATATTTTCCCTCTTAAAATAAAGATGATATTAAACTACAGGAGGAAAAATATTTGTATAATTTTTTCCTTTTCTTTCCTTTTTTTAAAAAAAACCCTCAAATTTCCAAACAAGAAAAATACATCTAAAAATAATTATTGGTGCTTTTAGTGTCATTATGTTGTAGAAATTCAATGCAATTATTTATATAAAAAAAACTACTAAAAACCTGCCTTTGTCAGTACAGACATTAGTTAGTTCTTCATCATATTTAGCCGATATTATGCAGACCTCTGTTCTATAAACAACTTATTTCATGTGTAGGAGCTCATCTTTTTTATCATAAACCTGCAGAAAGTCATCAGAAACAACAGAGAAGTGAAGAACAAAGGGTAGACGAGTGGAACAGCTGATACATAGCTGAGGTTTACGACGGCTGGATAAAGCAGCACCTTTTCTCGTCAGTCTGAAAATGACACAGCAGGGTTGTAGGCACTGAGCTGTGAGCAGAAAACACTGTGTTGGGCTTCCATGTTACTCATATTACAAATTAATGATACTCCAACCTCACCTGAAGAAGCTTGTAGGGTAAATATGTGCATTAAATTTCATTTTAAAGAGAAAAATCATGAAAAAAGAAAAGAATAAAAGAAAGCTTCATCTGCAGGTCAGTGTTGTTTAACAGCCTCTGGTTCATATCAGCTGTAATTATCACACATTCGGCTCTTTCGGCTGTTTTAAATGACAGAAAAATGAATCCCAGATATGATAAAAACAATTAAAGTAAGACGGTGAATATTTGAGCCTTTCTAACATGTAAAACTGTGATCAAATTATGATTAATATGAGTTTATAGATCCACCATGGGGGGGAGCATGAAGTCCCCCAAATGATAAATGAATTAAATAAATTCTAGCTTTTATTTAATTAATTTATGAAATACTAGTTTTTAAACCAGCTTGAATTCTGAGGCATGGACTTCATGAATGAATTTAGCCAACATGAGATTCCAGCTTCCTTTATTTCCCCTTCAAACATAACTCCGAACATCACTGGTCATATCACTGAAATCATACGTGTATCCTGATAAATAAACTCGGACTGTTATCATGGCTGTCAAAATTAAACCATTAAGTAAACCATTAATCCTGCAGGACGACTCGTCTGATATATAATTAATGACCAATAAACATTATCTTGTGGGTTGTGGCTGAAAAAGTTTGGGAATCTGCTTCACTTGGCATCAACGCAAGGACTTGTTTTACAAAAGCAAATTACACTTTTTATTGTCATGACTGAGTAATTCAAAAGTTTAATTTCCACCCATTAAATCTGAAAACAATGTTTCTTGCAAACAGTTAAAACAATATTATTTAATTCTTTAAGCGTAAGTCATACAAAAGTTTAATATCATATCTGTAATCTTGTTTTCTGCTAAATGAAGAGAGGAGCCCTTATTCCAAAGTTGCAATAATGCTGTAAAGTTAGTAAACACAGGTTTAATTATAACTTTAAAACCCCTAATAGTGAGGAACAGGAAGTTAAAGGTATAACTGAGCGCATAAATCATAGAGAGGCAGATATTCCAATTGACAGGAGTGAAAAGCCAATTTTAAACCCATTCACCATTTGAATAGAAATTTTAATGTCTAACATTCATGTCTCACTGCCTCTTTTTTCCTCATGCACATCCCCAAGGACTTCCCATCCCTTTGCTGCATGTAAAGTAGTTATCCGTACACATACAGACAAATATTATGCAAATCCCTATATTTCAGCTTTTATGTGTTTAGATTTTGCTGATCAGGATTTGCAGCTTCATAAAACCTCAAATTAAAACACTCAGAAAATTAGAATATCGCTTGAAATAATAAAAAAAAAAAAAGATTTTAAATATAAAAATGTCAGACCTCTGAAAGTAAAGCCTTGCATCTCTACTTAATACATAAAATGTGTTGGTTTCACCTTTTATATTGAACGGCCAGAATAAAACAACTTTTCCAGCACATTTTAATTTTCTGATGAGTACCTGTACATATTTTGTTCTTTGGGATAAAAACACTTAACAGGTAAAGCAATCATCCCATTTTGATTTAAAGCATTGATGACAGTAGGTGGAGTAAATCATATTTGCAGGCCACATTACTGGGTTGATGACTAGTCAGGCCAGCCCAAAGATCCAAAACACATCAGCACATGAGCTCTTCTGGACTTTAGGGCTCATTTATTATTTGGTATAAAATGCTCGCAGATATGTTCTAGATTATTATATAAATCATCACATTAGTGGTGAGGACATCTCTGATTGTATGAAAGCTATGACATTATTGCAGTGATTCACATGTTTTATGTAAATTACAGGGTGTGTAATTAATCTGTTGTGGGAATAACGATCATTCCGTTGTAGCGAACTCGAACAAACATAAACACAAAAAAAAATCTCATGATGAAGAGGGCTTATCAACTTTCATCCACGGCTGACCAATGGAAATGCGCGGTTTCCCAACGGGGCGGAGTTGAGGGTGATTGACAGATCGTTCGGCCAGTGAAAAGACGGCACTGTTTAAAAGAAAGCGCGACGTCACGGCTGATTATAAATCTCCCCGCCTCCATCTCAACGCTCGAGACTTTTCCCCACACAAAAGCAAAATGTCCGCTAGATGTTCGGAGGCAGTGCGGCTCCGGGTCTGCGGGGTTTTTTGGAGCAATTATTTGCCTTTTTCGCCACCGAGAAGCCGCCTAGCACTGACTGCGAACCAGAAGGACAATAAAGTCTCACTGAACGAGACCTACCTTCGACTTGTAAAATGTAAAAATGGCATCATTTGCTAATTACCTTCACTCCGTATGGTGGTTCATCGAATGTAACTAGCATGTACCTGTCGCCTCTACTAGCCGGGTCTCGGGCACGCAGCTGTCAAAAAAAAAGAAAACCAAAAGAGCATATATTAATTTCTACCGATCTCGCCCAAGGAACCCTAAGGTTACCAAAGGCGCATCCTTGCAGAAAAATCGGGGAGAAATCGTTCTTTACCTTCATAAAGACCTCAACCGCGCCTTTAGCAACATCCAGATACGTCGTACCCAAATAAGTGCGCTGATTCATAGAGGCGGACGTGTCTAACAGGAAAAGTAAAATAGGCATTTTTAAATGTGTTATGGTTTCCTAAAATAATTGTTACCCGCATATGACCTATAGTGCGGCCAAACAGTTCACACATGTGTATATATTTGGTATAATAAGCCCCCCCCCCCCTCCAGAAGAGGGCCGTTGCCTCTGCCCTCTCTGTAACTGCCTTTCCAAAGCTGTGCTTCAGCTCGCGCTGTTCAACTTCTGCTCCCAACGCAAGGGAACGCCCACTTTCCTGCACTGCGACGCCATTGGGCGAGCCCTGTGTTTGGCCACGCCCCCTACAGCATGTGAAAGTATAAAGAGAGGTCTTAAAAGCCTCGCGCGCTCGCTTTTTCGCCAACAGGGTCACGTCATCAAACTAAAATATACAATTTTTAGAAACGTATTTGACTCGTATTTGTGCGCCTGGCGTGGAAAGAAAGCTGTAGCTGCCTGTGGAGGGAGAATGTAGGCTGTCAGACCAGACATTTCCTGTCTGTTCCCCTTTATCCAGCCCCCCCCTCTTACACAAACACGCGACCTCCTCGCGCGTGCCCCTCATTTGTTGCGTTCAAGTGACTCTGAAATAAAAACACACGCAGTAACATGACATGACCTGCTTAAACTTGAGGAAAAAAATAAAAGTCTGTTTTCCTTTTTTATTATAAAAGATTGTCAAACCTGAAATATATTTATGCAAATTATCTCGGTAAAACTAAGAGCAAAGAAACTCCATACTTAAAACTAGAAAAAATAAAGTCTGTTTTCCGTTTTTAATAATAAAAGATTGTCAAACCGGAAATATATTTATGCAAATTATCTCGGTAAAGCTAAGAACAAAGAAACTCCATACTTAAAACTAGAATATTACGACTTAAATACAGTTGATAAAATAAATATCTGTGGCTTTGCGCTGTTTGTTAAAGGAGAAATTTTATAAAATTTGTAAACTGTTATTTTGTGTACTTGGAGAACGTCTTACGTCTGCACGTAGTCCACTACGTTGCCCTCCGCTATCCCAGCATGCACTGCGGCGCCTGCAGGATAATTATTCACAAAGAAAGGAGAGAAACAACAACAGGGTGGGAGCGGACGCAGGCACCCTGCTCATAGTTCAGAGGTTTCTTGACCCCGCATGCTGAATTTAAGGTAAAGTCTGTGTTGCATCTTCTCTAGAAATAAAACAAATCTGTGCTTTTCTGTAATAACAAGGTTGAGTGTGTCTCAGCTACCAGCTGGGGGTTTCCTAGCCGGCTAATGCTAGCCAGCGCTGGTATTACACTATATCGATGTGTTATTACAGTAGCAGAAAAGGAGAATTAACAGTTAATACTGGTTAATATTAGACACGGTAACGGGATTATTAATTACTGTGACACAGTTTTTGTTATTAACGCCCTAAATAATCGTAATTACTCTGGTGTATTTTTTATTTTTCACGCATAACACTAAACATAACATAAAAACTGTGGGATAAATTAATTAAAACCCCGAAAAGAATACTAATAACAAATATTGCCAATTTACCAATAAATGTTTACTCTGTTGACAGTAAATCCACTAAACCTGCTTTGTTTTTACATTACAATAACATAACAAAAGATGTTGCGACACTACACGTCTGGCTCCTCGAGCTCGAACCACGTAAACATGTAAACACAGCAGCACGTGACCTGACCCTTTGGCGTTGATCAATATGTATTTGTTTTTACGTTTTTAAAACAAATTAGTAGTGTGAATAAATTGTTCTCTTCACTTAAATACACCAGACTTCACTGTGTTTTTTTTATTTATTATTATTTATTCATACGATGAGCAAGGCACTCACACACATATATATATATGTGTGTGAAATGATTAATCCCATAGTGAAATATATATATA
>JBAMHT010000006.1:26838511-26851679 GCA_037177075.1 Craterocephalus fluviatilis
CGAGCCAAAATGCTTCTTATTACGACGTTTTCTCATGTTGTTGATGGAAAGAAACGAAGCAGGAAGGAGAGTTTTTACCTTCCGGTAGACGTACGTACGGTACGTCACTTCCACCATCCAAGAAAACGTGTTAATTCAGAATTAATAATTCCATATAAACCCGAAGGAGAAGATTTTAATTCCGAATTATTAACTCTGAATTAAAAAACATAATGTAACTGTCTCCACTGAGTCGTTTATTCATGAAGGGCAAACGCCTCTGTATTGCCTGAGCTTTGGCATTTAATCCATCCTCTTGCATCATATATCTTTGTTTCTATTTGTTTTCAACTTGCATTTGTTTTTAATGTGTTTCAGATTCTCCCTGATTGGAAACGACCTCTGACCTCTGACCTGTTGCACGGTCCTCCAGCTAAGGTGCATCTAGTGTAGTCAGTGAAGTATCTCAGTATCTACTGCCCTAGTTGCTCCTTCTGGCTGGAGGATTGTTCTTTTCCAGGACCTTTCGCTTCATTTTGCTCTGAAAACAACATCTATGCACATCTTCAAGTCTTCAAAGCAGGGCTGTTCAAGTGGCGGTCCGCGGGCTAATGGTTCTGCAAACTCTCCTTAAACCGGGAACATCGGAAAACAGCAGAAAGAAGTCAGGCTGAGCCGCTGTGTGATTAACTTATCGGGTTTAAAGGCTGCCGTTTGGTTTTTATGGACCTGAGAACAGAAAACGAAAAAACAAAAAGCCAAAACGAAAACGTATTACTGCAAACATTAGTTCCAGGTTATCTTTTTGGAGATTTCAGGCAAAATATGAACATTATTATTAAAATATGGAAACGTGTTGGATTTATTTATGTTTCAACATAAATTAAAGAGAGAGGACTTAAAGTTTTCTGGTAATTTGGACGAATGGAAACTGATGATTAAAAGTACGAATAACTCCAAAGTGAGGAAAAAAATCCAAAATTGCACCATACTGTAAACTACATGACTTTTTTCATTTTCCCTGTTATTTACTAACCAAATACTTCTTTTCGACTGACAATCTGCCCTGCTGCAGACGTAGTTGAATATCCTGCATTTAGTTTTTTTCTGCACATTAATTGTGCAGCAGAGACATGCATGGAGTAAAAATGCACCTGAAAAATCTTCATTTCATAACGTTTCAGCCCCGTTTTCCTCTGAGTGGCAGAAATCATCATTAAGATGGATGGAACAGTTATAAGCGCAGAAAGCCTGACTGTAAAAGTTAGATCTTTGCTCGGTGAGTGTGCGGGCGGATAGCTGTCAGCGCACATCACACTAATCTGTGCAGACGTCTCCTCAGACGTCCTACCTGGCGCACGTTATCGACTCTGCAGTTCAAAAGTGCTCACAGTGCAAGTAGTAAACACGAACTACTGCAGTCTGCGCACTTCAGGCACTGCGCGTCGCCTCTCCCGGGGCTCCGCTCTCCAAGCTGGGTTTACAGCGAGTTTTGTTGGTTTGCTCTCAGCTTGTTCCAGTGTTTGCTGTGCAAATCCATGCAAAGCTCTCTGTTCCTCAGACACTCGAGCTGTACGTGTTTTTTTTTTTTGCTCTTCCAGGCTTTGAGGAACACTTGAAAGAGTAGAAACGTCTGTCACCGCAGGCACCAGAGAGCAGCGGCTTTTTCTGACTGGGTTGTGATGTTTGAAGTTTAACACGTATTGTGAAGCGGCTGTTTGTCTCCTGCTTTCCCGTAGATGGAAATCTCAGTAACGGTGGAAGAAAGCGCTCTGAAACAGCTGCTGCTCTGGTGAGTCCTGTTTTTGAGTAGAAATAAAAGGTCCTGACACATAAGGTGAATAGATTTTTCAGATTAAGGAGCTTGACCATTTTCTTCTTGCAAAATATTCTCAGTTTCAATCCAGAAGAGTAAAAGGTTTATTTTCCTGAGTTAAGATCCACGCAGGATCAGAATGAACCAAATATAAAGGTGCAAAAAATGAGTAAAACCACATGTTTTTCATGTTGACTCAACTGCCTGCTGTTATGCAAACTGGCCGCTAGATGGCGCCACCTCAACTTCAATATGCCATGAATGAACCTGCGAGCTAATGTGAGAAATAAAAACACCAGGTAGCATGATTTATAGGAAAAGGCAGACGTGAAACTTTTGCGCCGTGTTTATTTTTACATGTGATTTAATTTTTTTATTTTATGTGGTTGAATAATAAAAAACTAAAGTGCAGCTTTGTGGCTTCTATTGTGTGAATTATTGTCTCGCGCCTTGTCTCACACACACGCGGGGCTCGTGCATCAGGGGCCACATATTTCTTAACCAGGTTCAAGCCTCGGCGCGCGCTTTCAGGGTGCACGCGCACGTATCCGGGCTCCTCCGTCCGCGCGCCGGGCTGTGATTCAGTAAAGCGAAGTTCCCCGCGCCGGAGTGATGCGCTGAGGAGGAGGAAGGAAGGATTCGGACCTGCGGAAAAGCGGGATTTCCCTGTAACTTTGCACGCGCATGAAGTTGCACCTGAGCTGTGTTTTTGTTGTTTGCTGTCCGCGCGCCATGGAGGCTCCATCCGTCCGCGCAGCGCTGTTCCTGTGCGCCTTCCTCCAGCTGCTGCCGCTGCCCGCCGGACAGGTGCCGGACTGCCAGGAGGTGCGCGCGGTGTTTCACTCGCTTCACCCCGGATCCAAGTGGGTCCCCGAGACCCCCGTGTCAGGTAACGATCACGCGCATCTGCGGGCTTATGCTGCGGGTTACAGCGGATTTTCTCCCCGGTGTGCTGGCTCAGAGTTTTCTCTCCAACTGAACCATAACTGCCTGCTCTGGGAGGAAAATAAATAAAAATCTGTGACGCATGTCGTTAACAAAGCAGGTTGAACTGCGCTTAACAAGCTCACAGAATCAATTTGTTGCGGTATCGATCCAAACGAGTAACGTTTCCCCTCACCTGCTTTGATTGGTGTGGTACGGAAGCTGGGAGGGCTTCACCCCGCAGGTGTTTGCGTTCATTTACTCAGGATATTCAGGTGATTCATGGTAATGTTCAGTAGGATGTGCGATAACCACAGATTTTCTTTCCGATCCCATACCAAGCAAAATTCAAGCCAGTATCCACAAAAATGATTTATTATCGATAAAAAAAGCTTAATTTGTTTGGAAAATCTCTTTCAAAACAGCCGACACTTAGGGGAAATTATTTTAGATTAATTGTTATTGACATTACTGGCAAAATAGGCTACATTACAATAAGCATAAATTACACAATAATCACAAACATTTATCATCACATTCTAAAATGTTCAGATTAAGGTGGAAGAAAAAGTAGTTCCTTCCAAAATGATGTAATTTAGACCAGATCCAGGTTTAATCCAGCTCATGAATGAACAGAAAATAATAAATTATCGATTGCCTAACATGAATATCGATAGTAGAGCATAGAAAGCTGGTATCGGTGGCATCGATGTATCAGTCTAAATCTGCACATTGCTGATGTTCAGACTGGTCTCTTGTCTCAGATCCGGGATGAGCGGCGTGACCCCTGCAGGATCTCCTGTGGCTGCTGCTCTGACTCACTATGCGAATGAAAAAACTCTCAGGAGGCCGAATCGTAACCAGCTGCAAATGTTAATTGGGTGTTTTAGTGTCATGTCAGCGCGGGAAGCGCTCGGGGTTAACAGCTTTCTCTGCAGGCTCAGCGTGCTCTCCTTGCACACAACACTCCCACCTGGTCCTGAGAGGTTTTACAAAATGATCCTAAATGTTCCGTCGACATGAAAGAGTGTAACGAATCAGGAAATGCTGCAAATCAAACAGCAGGGAAGAAAGCAAGATGCACTTTGAAGCTGGTTTTGTCACGCTGCCTCTTGTAAGGTGCATGCGGCTCTATGTCCTCCTTTTTCTGCACATCTTGGACTTATTTAGCCTCCGAGATGGGGAACAAAAGGCCCGCTAATATTTGCATAATCCCTCTCAAAGAAAAATATCTGTCATTTCTCTGGGTCAGCAACCAGCAGCAGTAAAGAGACATCAACTAAAAAAAGAGATGATTTCCTCCCTAAGATCTGCAGATTTATGCTTGTTAGGAAAACGTTGGCAGAAGAAAGTTGCAGAAGACGTTTTAAAACTTGTCTGCAGTGACATTGGCCACGGATAATTCAGAATTAAAATCTCCTCCTTCTGGTTTACATGGAAATATTAATTCTGAATGAAGGTTTACACACGTTCTCTTAATTCTGCTTTAAACCCAGGGGCTGGGAAGGGCTCTGATTGGTTGGATGGTGGAAGGCAAGGGCTCTGGTCATGTGACCAAATTGGTTCTTAAAGGCTTTGAATAATTAAAATAATGACATACTTGGTATTTTTGATTAGGAATAGAATTTATTGAGGAATTTAAGGGAAAAAAGAAAATGTTTTTATTTTGTAATTTGGAGACAGCTTTTTCATTTTAATGCTTTAAACTCCAACCAAAGCAAGAAGTCTAAAGTCCTTATTTGGCATTAAATAAAATGTCAAAATAATAAAATAATTTTCTGTCACATATATGTAAATTATTGTAGTGCATTGTTGCATTATTATTGCATCCACCAGGGGGCAGATGACAAATATCCTTTGTGTAGAACCATAGACAGTAAAATAAACAGAGGAGGCTTAAAACCATGCTAAACACAAACATTTAAACATAAATCTTTGTTTACTCTAATTTCAGTCACTGCTGATTTGTTGGGCAGACATCTTTACCAGGTGAAGTCCGGGTTGGTGGGACTACCCTGACTTTCCGACATCAGGATTTCCGACTTCTAAAGACAAATCGAACGCGCTTTAAAAGCTAAAATGTTTTTTGTACCAGGCTGTAAACATGTTTCATTCTGCTGGAAAGTTGATCTTTTTACCATGAGAGTCTCTGGGGATTGGCTCTGCCAGCCCCTAGTGGAGGAGGGGGGAACTGCTGCTCCTGGCGGAGGAGGGGGGAACTGCAGTTTTTGGTACTTACACAAAGGCTTCATGTGTGTAAGCCGGACGTTGCTGCTTGTGTACAGCAGGGCTTTGGGCCAAGTTTTTGCTACAAAGTGAAGTTCTCTGAAATTGCATTTATCAGATAAGATACAGATGGTATAAAAGGCCTAATTTCCTGAAAGGCTAGTAAATTTGTTCCATGTGTCCTTTTGACCTTTAAACCCTTATCAGTTCACTTAAAAATTCCACAAACGCCTAAAAAAAGCATGTCCTAACACAACTGCATCTTGTTTTTGAACTTTTTGGAGAACATGCAAAAAGCAATGTCTCTTATAGAGTAACCTTCTAAATCTTTCTCACTCTTTTACATTTAAACACCACGGGATGATAATCGGAATTATGAGGTTTTTCAGGTGAAACACCTTCTCACAAAGAATCCTCCCGTCTGGAGAAAGAGCCAGAACGACTGGGGGAAAAATACCTGAAAGAACAAAAAAGGTGGACATAGTTTTATTTTACAGAATATTTCCCCGTCCTCTGTTCCTCTTATCACGCGGCGTGCAGACGTACGTTCCCACGGGCAGGAGTCGAACGTACGATGTCTTCAAAGGCGCCTTTTCCCCGAGACGCTGTCATCGGGAGTCTTTTCCCCGTCGCTGAGTTTCAATGTCAGTTCAGTGGAGAAGATCTGAAACCCCAACCGTTCAGATATGACTTGTTGTTTTGCAACATCTCCCATCACTTTATGGCAATTTTGGCCACATTTGGCCTCAATTTAGGATTATTTTATGTTTAATTTATGGTTTTCATGGAGATTTTTACATATAATTTAAGGTTGAACAGAAAATGAACATTTCTTGAGATAGAGAAAGTTTGATTAAATGTTTGGTCTTCAGATTTTTTTGACTGTTTCTGCAGTTGGGACACGTTTCTATCATTTTTATGTCTCTTTTCAGTCATTCTCTGCCATAATTTGGTCATTTTCTGTGACTCTGTGGTCATTTAATGTCCCATTTTGACTACTTTGCGTCTCTTTCTTGCAATTCTGTGTATTTATGCTGATCTTTCATGTCTTCATGAAAGCAGAATGAGGATTTCTACCAGCTCAGACTGAAATAAGGCACCATTAATGCATATCTGAAATATATCCTGTTATCACTTCGCTGGAATCACAGTTTTTTTCTCAACTTTGAGGGAAAGGTGAGGTGGCCTGCATCGATGTGCGGGAGGAGGCTGATTCAGAGAGACGTCTGCAGGAAGCACAACAGAATTCTAATAATGCTGCATGTGGTGCCGGGGGGCAAAAGTCCAAAAAACCAAAGTTCCTCTCTGGAACCAGCGCGGTTCAAAGGAAAGAAAGGAAAGCCGGGTCGTCGCTGGGAGTCCTGCCCGGCACGGCGCTTGCTGTGGCTGCTGCTGTGGGCATTTGCATCTGACAGACACCATGCATGACATGGAAGAGAGCTGCTGGTTCGCTGGAGGCTGAGCTGACAGCTGCCACTTATTTCAGCAGGAAATCCTGCAGCGATGCTACAAAAAAGACTTTAGGTGTGTTAAATAGTCAAATAGTGCCCCCCCCCTTCCCCCAAGAGTTATTTATATTCCCCCTGTTCTCACCCAGACTCGTAAGAATATGTTTTAATGTAGAGAAACGCATGATTATCAGCATAAAATCAGTGTCGGCTGATATCGGCTTCAGATTTAACCCCATGTGTTTCAAACTCGTGATCTAAAGGTGATCCTTGTGGCTAAAAATGTGGCTAAAATATTTACATTTGTTTCTATTTTTTCATTAATCACTTAAACAACTTTGGTCTTGCTGAAAAGTACCAAACATTCAGTCATTTTCAGTGTTTTAACTCTTTAAATGCCAGTTTGAATCTCCAAAGTCCTGCCTCATTCTGTAAAAACATAAGAACTGATTAATTTCCATCTAGTAAAATAGGTCTTAGGTGGTGATCAGACACAGGGATAAGTTAAACCTAATTTATTTGATTTAATTTGTATTTTTTATGTCTCATATAAAACTGTCCTCCAGCCTCATCATAAAACTCGGAAAACTCAGCAGATGTTCTTGCATCGTCTACGACTGTAAACCAGCTGGATCTGGAGGAATTCTGGAAAAATGTGAGATTTACTTATTTGTCTTTCAGATGAAACAATGGCATAAAAACATTTGTTTTAAACTGTAATAACTAGTAGATGTGAAACTGTGGTTTTAATGGAAGTCAATGGGACACTTTTGTCCACGAGGGACACCAGAGGTTGGATCAGATATTACATAAAAAATACAAACAGAATCAAATAACTTTAGTTTCTAATCAATGACATGTCTGATCACCATCAAACACCGGTCTGTCTGATATTTAGTATATGGAAAATAATTCATTTTTTGTGGGTCTTTTAATAAATGAGGCAGCACTTCAAATAGACAAACTGGAATTTAAAGGGTTAAAATTATGAAACGATACAAAGTTTGGTATTTTTGAGCAGGATGGAAGGTTTGAATGATTAAAGTGATTAAAGAAAGCAATTAGAAAAAAGGTAATTATCCAGACGTGGCAGAATAAAAGAACATTTGAATCGTCACTTTTAGCGATGTGACGATACATCAATATATTGATATTGAAATTATCATAAAAAAGCACAGAAACTTCTCATTTAAAAAGTTTCTGCCATCTCATCTTTTTCACTCAATTATGAATCTTAGAAGCAAAAATAGGTTCAATTTTCAGTAATTAGACTGGAAAAAAGGAGGGAAAAGTTATGAAACACATTATTTACAATTATCTGCAAAGAGAATAAAAAGGAAGAAATGAGTAAAGTTAAATATATTTAAAATTTATTTCCTGTTCTGATTCTCTGTGTTGATGAAAAAGCTTTATAATTAGTTATTTCAAGCTTCAACAAGTTAGAATATTTCATTTAAAGACAAGAAAAGCACACTGCCTTTATTTAAGGGGTTTAATTGTGCACCAGCAGGATAAAATCATGCAGAATTGTGTTTTTTTCATGAATAAACCAACTATGTGGGAAACAAGCGGCCCAGCTGACCGACGGACACCGAACGCATCGCTGAGCGGCAGCGATCTGGCCTCAAGTCACCATCTTTCACTCCGACTAAACATCAATTCAACATTTTTTCTCAGCTCCTCCTTTAATGAATTCTGCTTTTTTTTCTCTCCATCATCATTTTATGCACATTTTAAAAAAGAAACAGGGGGGAAAATGAGCTTTTTCACATTCATGCCTCCAGCTTTCAACTAGTTGTTCATCAAATGAGTAAAAGTAGAACAGAGAACAAAGCTCTAAAAAGACTTAAAACAGCTGTTAATCCCCAGTAGCGAGTGCTATTATTATTATTATTCCTGGGTTTCATTTATTGTCTCTGCAAAATGACGAGGGCTTGTTTTGCCCTGCAGAGGTAGCCACTGACGCCCGTGTTTCCACTGATAGCTCGTGTATAATTTATCCTCATAATGAAGGGCTTTTAGCATATTCTATATCTTAATACAAGTTGTTTTCCCCCCGTGGTCTCCATCATTAAACTTGCATAGCGATGGCTTTCTAATTGGTGCAGGAACCTCAGACGAGACTGTGTTTGTGTCTGCATCGGGGGAAAATCCCTGAGCTTGTTAAAGATGTGAGACTCCTCTTCGCCGTGTTTGCTCAGGACTCTTCCCAGGAGTTCGTGATGCTGTGTTTCTGTAGAAGACCCGGAGTTGTCGGACGCTTTAACAGAGTATTGATTGAAAGCATGTAATAATAATTCAGGAGTCACCTTGGGCAGGGTTAGCACGCTGCAGGGAATTGACATGCAAATGGCTCCTGGCCTTTCACCGGGTCCGTGTTTGTTTGTAAGAGAACCGGTGATCAGGATGCACAGAAGGAGGAAATGACTCGATCGATGCAGAAGTATTCGCCCCCTTTCTTTGTTTCCTGCAGCCTCGCAGCCTGGACTTAAAGTGTTCAGGAATGTGAGGGGCCGAGCTGGTCAGGAATGAGGAACACAGGTATTTCAAAAAGTAATGGGTTTTTATTCACCCTTTAAACAATTTACAAAAAACATCAGGACCCTTAAAAGAGGTCAAAAGAACAAAACTGAATAAAATTCAAAAAGGTGACCCAAACCAAACCACCAACTTGTCAAACTCAAACTGACTTAACAAACAGGACACAAAGGAGAACTTAAATACTGGCTGATCAGACCAGAAGTGTACAAATGATCTAAACCAAACATGTTATCACAAGAAACCAAATTAACTACTCAAAACTTCAATCATATGTAAATTAGAAAAGAAACTAAACTAAATTAATTATGGCTCCCAAGACTCCTTTGGAAGTGGCCCATCCCACTTCCTGTCATTCAGGTTCTCCTCCAGCTCACTTCGGCCCCCCAGCGGCTCCCCCAGCACCATCGAATGAGAAAAGAAACATGTTAGATAAAGAAACAGAGTTGAAATCATAATAGTGTCTAAATGTGCGCTCCAACAAATAGAAACAAAAATAATTCCAAATAAGCTTAAAACAAATGTTGTGTGATTAAACTAACAAAATGTAATGTGCAGGTGCAGGGTTACCGCCTTAAGCTGTGTGGCTGTGGACAAGGAATGTGCCTGCATTTAGCCGATCCATCCTTCTTTCCTTCAGTTCTGTCGGTCCCCGGGCACGATGCCGCCACCACCGGGTTTCTCTGCTCGGCGCTGTTCTTAGGTTTTCTCCAGCGTTTTCCTTAGTCTAATCTGACCAGAGCACCTTCCAGACATCTTGAGAGTCTCACATGTGGCTTTTGGGTTGAAAAAAACTGAAAACTCTTATTTTTATTTTGCTCTCTTAGCTTTTTCTCGCCCACAGTCACCACTCTATCATCTTTAACATATGTTAAAGCTGAGATCCTGTTTGCACAGCTGTGCCTCAGGGCCGAGGTGTCTGATGTTGTTGTGATAAACTTTTCTCGTGCCCTCTTCTTCCCCTTCGGGCTGGGAGGGGTTTATTGGTGTAATAACCTTTGATCTCTGGTTGTATGCTTAGCTGCTCACTGTCTCCAATAAAAGGTCGCTGCGTGAAGGAGCTCATTTGGAAGTCAGGCTCAGAGCGCTGCTGTGGCTCAAGACCTGATTTCCCCTTTGCAAAGCGATCCAAAATCTCTACAACTGTGTCCTGTCGTTCGTTGCTGTCAATTTTTAGACCCAACACTCCGGGTTCCCCTCTGATTAACAGCCTCCATGCTCTGTCCGAGCTCTTCGGTGACCGACCTTCTCTGTCTGGTCCCATATTCTTTCCATTGATGATGATGGATCTGATCCGGCTCCAGCGATCATCAAAGATTCAGATTTTTTTGTAACCCCGTCCTGATTTGTATCCCTAACTTGTTCTGAGAGATCTTTGGTCTTCGCGTCTTTTCTTTCAGTGCTGCCTCTTGCTTAGTGTCGTCGTAGCATCGGAGTCCTTTTAGAAAAGCTGTATATAAATGTGACACTGCACACAGGTGGACTTGTTTTCACAAATCATGTGACATCTGAAGCTAAATGGTTGCACCAGAGCTTTGTAGGGGCTTCATAGCAAAGGGGGAGAACACCTACACACACACACCAATTTACAGTTTTTCATTAAAGGGATAGTGTGTAACTTTTGGTCACTAAACCTGTATTTTACCCCAAAATTACATTTTTGACCCCATTATCAGCCTAATGTGAGCATTAATGGATGATTTCTGGTATTAATTCAGTGTTTGACACATGTCTGCCCTCTGCAGATACCAGAAATTGTAACTTTGAATGAGTGGATCCGTCTCTCATGAGATCATGTGACCTGCAGCTCTTTGCTATAAAACACAGAAGGCTGAGCTTCATGCTGCTTTTTCAGTGAAAGTTGGTTAAATCAGAGCAAAGTAAGAAGGTGAACATGAAGTCGGAGGAGCCCAGAAAGAGAAAGTCTGTTTAACTTTGCAACAGTGTCACGTGGCCTGTAGGAAGTTACAGGTTTAGCCCCCTAGTGGCCAAAAGTGACACAGTCACCCTTTAAAGAAAATAGATAATATGCATATTTTTTTTCTCAGTTCACCAACTTAAACTATGAGTCACACACAATTCAGATTAAAAACATTAAATTTACAGGTTGCAATGTAGCAAAACATGTAAAAAGTGAATATTTTTGTGAAGCGCTGCGGCTGTTTAAGCTCAAGGTGGAAAAAGTGAAAGGAGCTCTTAACAAAACTGCATGGATGGAGAGAAAGGAAGAAGTAAAGCCGAGAGGGGGAGGAAACTTATTCCCACCTGCTATGTCAGTCACAAACACGGCTTTATATTTAGCTGCTGTGATTTTATTATTTGTGAAACTCCGCGGGTCTCTCTCCCTTCGCTGCTGTGGAACTCGTGTAATGAAACGCATTTATCAACTGCAAACTGTCTGTTTTGCCGGTAATAATTGGCGAATCCCCGCCTCTGCTGCCGGCCGCGCTCCTGAAAGCTTAATAATTTTACTCCTGCGCTCTGAAATTAACTCGATCGTATCTGTCAGGAGTCTTTTGTTGGTATTGATATAAGATATTAGGCCTGCCAGTAAGCATGCGGAAGGTGCAGCTGACAGCTTTATTGCCTCTTGGCTCATTAGGTCGCACACCTTGAACCCTGGCATGTCGGCCGGGAGTTTGCAGGAGCCGTCCTCGCTTTGATTTCATCGTTATTAATTATCGAGGCCGCGGCATCTCCTGCCAGCTGTTTGCGCCGCTGCTGCCCGAGCTTCCGCTGTTTGAAGATCTCAGAGAAAAAGCGAAATCTCTCCTGACATATGCACAATCTAACTCCCAACCCCTTTTCAGATTAATCAGTATTTATCCTCTGCACCCGAGCGGGGGCGTGCAGACTCCCCAGACGTTTGTTTACCGCGCCATCAATCAGGCGCTTGTCACCGGAGCCGACTCCTCATCGCTTCCTGGCATGTTCGACTGCAGCATCCACTGATCTCCCAGCAGCCACGTGGGACGCAAAGCTGAGAGGGGAGGGGGGTTCACAGGAGCCCCTCTTTGTTTTTAACAATTGCGTGCTTGTGCCCTATTTATGTCGGTGCTGCATCATTGTAAAGGGGAGATTTGGGCATCGGGAGGAAACGAACAGCTTGTTTGTTGGAAATGCAGAAACTCACGCTTCGGCATCTTCCTGCAAAACCCACGAGCCTGAGAGTGAAATTCCTCTCTCCAACTTTTAGGACAGATGTGAAACTTGCTGGACTTTGTGCTGCATGGCATGAAGGCGACGCTGAACAGAAGCGTGGAACAAAAGGGGGGAAAATCTCTCCTTTAGAGCTCTGTGACAGACGGAGACGGTTCAGTGTTTGTTGCAGCTGCAGCAGCCGAGGCCCCTTTCTTCTCACGTCAGGATGCCGAGCAGCGATGTCGTCCTCAGTGTAAAACAGTTTTGCAATAAAGGCTCTAAATCTGTTGCTTTGAAGCGCGGGTAAACAAAATCAGAGGGTCTCAGAGGATGTTCTTTTTCTAGCCCAGGAGTTCTGTTGTCTGAACCCTTCTGAAAGTGGGAGAAAACCTTGAGTGAAAAATAAAAGGAAGCCCTGGAATAGTAACAGAAAGCGGCTGAAATGGAAATAAAATCACTGAATTTTCATCAGAAAGAACCAACCAGTGGATCCTGCAGGTCCAGGGAGCAGTCTGCTGTTTCTGATCATGAACAGGACATCATGCACCCGCTGGCACCGTGCTAGAAGTTTAACCTATCTGGTTTAGTTTCCAGTGTTTCCAAACTCTTTGATCGTTAGAATCCAACAAGCTGAGGTTTATCTGCTCAGGTTTACGGGATGTTTCCTACCAGGCAGACCTAAAATCTCTGTTTGACTCCACTTACCTTCTGTGTCCTTAACAGAGTCCGTAAAACCAAAAGCTAAGAGAGAAAGTTTAAAGACTTTCAATAAATGAACAATAAATAACAAAATGGATTTAGAAAGGAATTCACTAAATTATTTTTGACCAAAGATATTCACATCAAAGTTCAATTTGAAATCCAACGCAGCAGGAATGCATGTCTGCAGCCTGAATGCCTCCTTCTATTAAAGAAAATTATTCATAATTCAAATAACTGGAGACTGAAAAATTCATAATAAATTTGCTGAATTATAATTTTGTGAAATAAAACATTGTTGTATGATGGAGAGTTCCAAAAAAACAGCTGATTGCAGTGATGGAGGATTGTTCAGCTACATATCAGCTGATGAGGGACGGAGCCCAGATTCATTTCT
>JBAMHT010000006.1:26935963-26947016 GCA_037177075.1 Craterocephalus fluviatilis
GATAGATAGATAGATAGATAGATAGATAGATAGATAGATAGATAGATAGATAGATAGATAGATAGATAGATAGATAAGTTGAGTTGAGAGCTTTTAGTCTCAGACCCAGTCACTATTTAAAAAACTAAACTAGACTGTTTTAGCATTTTTTTACCCCACTTTTTTTTCCTTTAGCATAGGGCTGGGCGATATGGCCAAAAAATAAAATCTCACATTTTTTAAAACCAAATCCGATTTTCGATTTTAATCGATTTTTTAAAATCTTCCTGTCTTTTTCTTTAAAACAAATCACAAATATTAGATTTCATGGGAAAACATGCTTTTATTTCAATCACCCATTCAGGGAGTTGACCTAAATTCAGAGTGCAGATACTTTAAGTTGTGAAAAAAACTTGTAAAACAAGCTGGCAGGCCCTGCCACTGTAAACGATGAAAATATAACTTTCAAGCATACAGTTGTACAGGTGAGGGAAGGCAACGTCGGCAAAATATTTCCGGCTAAAAAAATCTCGATTTTCAAACAATTAAATCCTCATTAATAGAAAATTCGATTTATCGATAAAATCGATTTATTTCCCAGCCCTACCTTAGCATCTTGTTGGTCTGAGCAAAGACACATAAATGCTGCTTCTGTACTGCTGACCGTAGTAGAGCAACATGCCGATTCGGCGGCCATCTTGCTACAGGGCTGCTCGTCCATTTATCGCATTCCATGTATCAGGAAGAGGCTCTTTAGATCATTACAAATCGTACAAATGTCAGTTTTTTATTTAAATATGATTAAACAGAAAGGATATGTAAGGGATAATGCCCGACGAGGTATATATACCACCGCTCATCAAGCGTAAAGCTAACATGAAGGTAGTCAGATCCTGGCATGCTAAACATGCTATCTTGGGTTGAAAATGATTTTGTAGCCCTCCTCTTTTTCTTTTAAAAGGGACATTTTCTTCTTGTTAGCTACTTAAGCTATATAAAACTTTATTCCTATGTCCTTCAACTGTTAGAAATCGGCTCTAAACTGTTTGGGTCGGTTCTTAAGCAGCTGCTGTTGCTAGGTTACCACTATACTTTCAATTAGCAAGCTAAGCTAATGTTTGCTAGGGGTGCTCAAATATTTTATGGACTTAACTGTTCAGAGCTATTTTTATATTCTCATTTTTGTTTCGTTTTTACTTTTGAAAGAATTTTCACAAATATCTCACAGTCTGAGATTTTATTTGTGACTTTATTTGTGCCGCTCAGCGTTTGCCGGCAGCCCTGTAGCTTACATTACCACACCTCCACCCACGCTCATTTTATCCGCCTGGGTTTAAATACAAACGATTTAACTTTATCTATTGTTCGTAATTCACCAGCACAATGTGTTCAACTCTTCCAGCTGCAACACAGAAAGAAAACAACCACAGGACACAGCAATGAGCATACCTGTATGTATGCTAGCTCTAGCTAACATGAAAGTGGTTGAAACTAGGGATGGGTATAATTAATCGATAATCGATCGTTTAGATTTTAGTCGATTACATTATCTGTAATCAATTTATCAAATGCATCTTTAGAGTGGTGCTGAAGTTGTAAGTAAGTGCATATTTACCAGTTAACTACTGAATGAATCCCATTTAACTGCCACAAAAGTCCTTAATCTTGCAATTAAAATCTAAATAAGGAAACAAATTAGGTTTTTCTTACCTTATTTCATTTAAATGTAGGCTATGAATATTTGATTTTAATATTAATGATAAATCGATAACCAATCGTTAATTCTCCATATAATCGATTAAGACCATTTAATCAAATGCCTATAGTTGAAAGATAATATTTTCATGTATTTAACTGATGTTTGTTTTTTATGCTTATTTATATATATATTTATATATTATATTTACAGATAAAGAATTATACGCTGTCTTAACAGCCTCTCTGCTTATGATGCTGAGTTTGTATTAATGTCATTAACCTGTTGCCAGTAATTATATTGTCTACCTCCAGAGAACTTGCACTAATTTGATATCCTGTCCATTGTTTTGTTAGTCTCTTTCAATCTTTAAAAAATTATCTTTAAAGTGGTTCCAGTTAAATACAGAGTTAATTCAACTCAATGCATCATTTTACTGCGTAAACAGTGGCGTGTCAGCTGATGTCAGGTGCTGAGGATGATGATGCTGGTGGACAGGTCTGACCCGTCTACAGCTCACATGCTTGCAGTCGTGACTGTTTGCAGTTTTTGGAGCTCTTATCTGATGAAGCAGCATGATGTGGTGAAGATATAATGACACAAAATCACAAACATTTATTTATGGTCATATTTATCATCTTACTGAACAAATCTACGTTTTTATTTTGTTATGACTTGATGTAATATGTTGTAATGTTTTCCCATTTGAGGGTCTATTAACTTCATTTTATGGCCTATATATACATTTTCTTAAATTGTGTTTTGATACATAAAACCTTAGGCTAACAGAAATATAAATTTTTTAACCACAGATAAGAAATGAATGAGCAGCTTAATTCTATCCCAGGTTGGTTTTTGAGCAGCTCAGCGCCCTTCATGCTTTCTGACCGCACAATGCAGCTGAGTTTACACAGTAAAACTCCTTTTAATCTGCACGTTCTGAACAAGCCGTACGCTGATAATGCCGGGGATCAGATCGCTCTGTCCTTCCTGTCTGCTCCTGGTTGTAGGACATAAACATGTCTGATGCAACCAGTATCAGCTGCAGCAATGTAATAATGTGTGCGATCCAGATAAACGGGCTCAGAGCCAGGTGTCTTGTGACTTATTATTTTGTTTAAACAGCCATAAAACACGTCCTCCTATTCTGAATCACACAGGACATCTTATTTAGACTCTCCTGTACTTTTCCCTCCATCCTGATTCATCTTTTTCACACCAAGGTAAACATTTTTTCTGCTATTCTTTTTTTTCACTGCATGATTTGCATTTAAAATCTTTGGCAGACTTGGTGGCAAACTTTGCATTAATCATATTATTTACTGTGGGTCCACACCCCAGTGCGACAGGGGGGTTATTTATTCTATTCCAGTTTATTCCAGTCTATAATCCTGTTCAGAAATGTTTTTCTATCTTGTTTCAAGTTGTTCATCAAGCTAAATTTCACCCAAACAGACGGAGTATTGTGAGCGTGTAATTGCTACATTTGGCCACTGGAGGGCGCGCCTGACTCAACGTGCCACAGCAGTGATTTGGGTTGAACCAACCGGTGCAGATGCAGACTAAACCACTTAGGACAGTTAGCGAGGGGTGATAGAACCATCCAGCATTACTGACCCCTCCATTCAGCCTGATTAATGATGACATGAATGAATTACAAATAAAATAATGGGTTTAATTCTGAGAATATCAAGGGCTCCACCCCAATATAGGTGGAAATTATTTCCAGAATTTTTATTAAGCTCGTTTAACTTAAAAAAAAAAAAAAAAAGCATGAAACAACATTTAAAAAATTTCCAGCTAAAAGACAGAATTTCATTTAAAGGTCATAGTTTTTCATCAAAACGATAAATTTTTCAAAAATAATCAATCCGCAGAACATCTAGAGACATGCAGAATAAGTTTTCATTTTACAGAATTTTTTGAAATAGTGTATAAATAATAGTTTTATCAACTTTGATGGGTCCGAAAAATATGAATATTTACATCTAATTACCATGACAACATCTACACTTAAGGATTCTATGACAGTAGCTATCAGGAGGTGCCAGATCTACGGCTCTAGTAGAAACGGATCTACGTTTGTCCCGGTCACAGTAAGATGTGAACATGAGGCCTGCAGGTGAGGAGATCGCCTGCACCGTTAGCCTCTGAAGTGGGGCTCGGTGTCCTCGGTGGGCTCGCGGAGCGGCAGCGGCCTGTCCAGGCTGATCATCAGCGTGGGTTCTCGGCTCATCGGCTCGGCCGGATGCCAGGCTTCGTGTCTGAGTGGAGCGTCGGGATTGGCCAAGTCCTGACGGGGAGGCGGGGCGAGGCAGAACTCCTCCCTCTCCTGCTGCTCCAAGTGTCTCAGGATGGTTTTGGACAGGAAGTGAGGGTCGTCCTCCTGCTTATCTGGAAGAGGAAAACAGTCTGAGTCGGCACAACCGAACTGTTCTTGTTCCTTTATTTATATGTTTAATCAAACTGCAAAATGCATAAAAACTTTGTTTTCTTTTTACTGATATCTAATATACTGATATGGCCTAACGCTATATTTTCAGTAATGATATCAACCGATTACAGTGTGTATAAGAAAAAAGCAGCTAAATTCTTTCAGGTGGCATCACATTTATCCTGTCGTGGAATAAAGACATCATGAATCAGAATCTTTTACAAGTTGTGGTAAATAATATAAAATATGCACGAATATGAAAAAAACCTCATATTTTGACAGTTTGTATGAGAGAGTTTGCAGCTGAAGAGTTTGATGTATAATATTGTGCAGTAAGGCTGCAGGATTATGGCTAAAATAATAAATACCATTATTTTGGTAAATATTGTAATCACGATTATTTATCACAATCATTCATTGTGTCTGGATGAATGTACAAATATAAAAAAATGTATCTACAAATTTTAGCGAAAAATAGAACTTTAACCTATAATAGATGATAAACAATTACCCGGTACTTCAGCGTTCCAGAGTAATAACTGATTATACGACTGCAGAGAGCATCAAATCATTCCAGCTTATACTAAAAATGTCGCACGTACATTTTTTAACTTTGTTTTTGACATTTAACTTATCGTTGTTTATGCTCCTTTTGTTTAACCCTGACAGACAACTATTCGGGTTGTTCTGTGGTTTTGTGTAGTTGAATAACTTGACTGATTAGATTTCTGTTCATGTGATGATTTTAAATTAATTTATAAATAAATGTTGTTGTTTTTTTACATTTTTTAAATATACTATATTAATCCCTTGTGGGAAATTCAAACTTCTGCATTTAACCCACCTCTGGAGGAACAATTACAACTAATGAACACCGATCATCTCCAGAGAGCAGTGAAGCGACTTAACCCTTTGTAGCTCTGCCGTACTATTTGTTTGAGCAAAATTTTCAGTGATTATCATGATTCTTTGTTAAAAATTGATTAAACAAACCTGACAAACCCCTCTCTTTTTTTGCTATTATTTCGTTTTATTTTTTTTATCCAAACCCCTTTCTCTCTCTTTTTTTGTTATTCAATTATATTTGTTTATCCAATCCCCTTTCTTCAGACTTCCCTGGACGCCCGCCCCCAGAGCACAGGGAGCATGCAGAGGGGGAGGGGCAAATGGCAGCTCCGTTTGATTGACATATCATCAGCCAATCGTTAAGGGCGGGTCGTTTAAAATGATTGGCTGATGCTTTCAGTCCTGCTGGATCCACAGGAGACTAAAATATTTTATTTCTGAGTGAGAGCATTTAACTGATGGCTGCATTCAGGCTGTGAAGAGGATTTCAAGCAATATAAAATAAAAAATACTTGTTTAAAACATCCCCCACCTTCCTTTAACTTTTACCGACTGATTTATGCTGCAAGTTTAATCTGTAAAACTGAAGCACTTTGAGTTGCAGCTCGGGGATTTTTAGGGATAAAGGGACAACTTGATGAGGTGGAATTGCGTTCCTTGCTGTAATCCCTGAGAAAATAAGACCACAAGAGGTGGAAAACATTCCCAAGACTGGTTTTTAACAGTTTAAAGCCATTTTCACTGAAAACTAAAAACAAAAACAACCTTTTAACAGCAGCTTTTAGTCCTAAATCCTGACTGGAAGTCCTTGGGGTGGAAGTGGATCAGCTAAAAAGCTAAAATCCCCCAGTGTGGCCCTGAGATGAGCGTGCACGGCGGCGTGTTTGCGTACCGTTGAGCAGGACGAGTCTGTAGCGGTTGCGACACTCCAGCGACTGATCCAGGATGTCCTGCAGGGTCCGGTAGAAAAGCAGGACCTGCTGCCGGCGCTCAGCCTCCCCGAAGCCTGCGCTGCTCTCCTGGGACATCCGGTACAGCGTCAGCAGGGGGGTGGCGTACTCCACGGCACAGTCGTACACCTACTCACACACACACATGCATTATTGTCCTGGAGGCTTCCACTAACACTTAAAAAGTTGTGTTGGTTATTGATCGTTTCGGGGATCTGCTCTTTGCCCCTGAGGGGACGCCAGGTTCCCACGACGTTATCGTTTTAACAGATTTACATCCCCACAACAGCAGCACTCAGACGGAGAGGAGGAAGGCCCATTTCCTGCACGGATAATCCTTTAAAAGCCTCTGCTCTCACACCGAGGTGGTTTACAGGTAGGTGGCGCTGTTCCTCTGCACTGGGGAAGTCTCGGGTTTAACCATGAGGTGGCAGTGAGGTGTTGCACGTATTTCAATTCATTTGCAACAAAAGATGATTTGATGATGTTTAATGTGCAAAAAATGAAGTTTCTCAGTTTTCATTTTTACTCCTGAAGGTGATTCTTATTGTAATTCCAAATGGAGGAATTATTTGTGAAGATATAAACAGAAAAATGACATAAATGAGCAGATTTAGAGATGAAAAGATAATTAATGAGGTCTAATAATTATGGTGCATCAGGTCAGATCAGAAAGATTCCTTCCTCCCATTAAAGAATGATTTCTAGTTGAAAATATAATTTCTATGGCTAAAATGATCTGAGACCACAGACTGGGTTCTCCATGATTTTATGTTTCAGAAAACCAAAGAGGAGACACTACTTCTGACACGAAAATGAATTCAGGTGTTATTTTCATTTTAACATTAACTGTGATAAAATAATTTAAATTACCAAAATTATTAAATTATATATATATACACACAACCTGTCCTGTTGGGGGGTGATTAAAAAAGAAATAACTAAAATGTCTAATAATATTAAATATTAAAAATAAATAAAGGAAATAGATAAACAAATAATATAATTTATACAAAAAACTAATTAAATTACATATAAGTAAAAAATTAAAACAAAATAAACCAAAATAAAAAAAATCTTTTAAAACAAGTTAAGAAATAATAAATTAAATTATTTTTTGCTCCCAGAGGACCAGATCCAGCACACTAAATAGAAAACAGTCTGTCTTCACGCCTTCCTGTCCTGCTTTAGCAACACGACTCTGATCCTTGAGGTCCTGCAGGTTTTAGATGTTTCCTTGTTTGGGAAGCGCAAACGGCTGTTGGATCCATTTAATCTGAACTGAATTAAACTCCTAAAAGCTGCAGGAGCTGCTCATCCTTGCTCTGTAGCAGTCCTGCAGGTTTTAGAAGTGTCCTTGTTTCATCACTGGGCTGGCCGGAGTTTTCACAGAGCCCCAAGTAGAATTTGATTAGTGTTTCTTAATTATTTAATTATTCTAAATGGGGATAACCCTCAGGTGGCACGGGCCGCTCCTGCTGACTGGAGGTGAAATCTAATTCTGGCTGCATGGTGTCTTCTTAAAACTGCAAGCTGGAAGTTTCTCTTTGCTTCTCCTGTCTTACCTTGCCGTGCCCATCGTGCACCCTGTAGACGCTGTGCTTGTAAACCCGACCCCGGATCCCTGCCCTGTTCATCTCAGTGTTCGGGAGGTTGTCATAAAAATGGATGTTGTCGTCCTCTTCCTCCAGCTTGTCTGGGATGATGGCGTCAAGAGGGATGAGGATGAGGAGCTTCTTCGAGCCGCGACCCCAGAGGGCGGCGCCGGACTGATGCGTGGCACGAAACTCTGCGATGGACTCCTCCAAACCTGGATGGACGCATGCAGATGTTGGACATTATAGCAGCAGAATGACGGTCTGGCTGCTGTGCTGTGTTTTCCACATTTAATTTTTCCAAATGAAAGGTAAAAAACTAATAAAAAAGAGTTTTTTGTATAAAGAAAATTGTCTTTTTTTTTTTTAAAAACAAGAAACTTTTTACAAAAAAAAACACAAAAATTTCACAAAAATTGGCAATAACTAAGAATCATAATTTAAATTGAATCGGGAACAAAAAAACAGTGTTACTGACGTGGCAGCACCAGCTTCAGGTAACCCAGGTAGAAGGACCAGGCCAGGCCGTGGGCCACGTTCATCTTCCTCTTCTCGCAGATGTCCGACACCTCCGCCTCCGATGGGCCCTACACACAAACACCGGGACGTCACAACCGTAAATATACATAATAAAGGCTGGATAATGCTGCTGGCCAATGGAGCGTCAGCACCAGGCGGCCATCTTACCACAGGCAGCTCTAACACTGATTTAATGGGACGTGTAGTTTATAAATAATCAGTTTTCTACCAATTTTTAAACCGTTTGATGTGTTATAAATGTGGGTCGGACCCTGCATACTTATGAATAATTATAACCATGAACTTATGAAAATAAACCGACGGGCAATTTATACACAGGGACAAGCTTCTATGTTAAATCAGTGTTTTTATGTATTTAAAATAAAACTGAATTGAACATAATAAGTTACCGCAGACACAACGATGATGAAACTCTCCTGTTTATGAGTTTGAAGTTACATTTTATGGCCAGCAGATGGCGCTGTGGTAATGTGTTCTGGACGCTTTAAAAGATCAATTCTTCTCACAAATTTTTTTTTTTCTAAAACAATTTCTAAATCCATTTGGCATCACTGCTGATAACGATTTGATTTGTGATTTATCTCACTAAACGTTAGAAAATTCACTTTTCCTCAGATTTCCAGCTGGACAGGTTGACCAAGTCGACCAATTTTAAAGGCCTAAATGCGGACGATCCTGCAGGATGACCCACCTGGTATCATACAGCTCATCATTGTTGCTGTAGGTGGGGTTCAGAGATACCAGTGTAGGATTTTTTATTGTAATAATGGACAACTTTTTAACGCTGTAATGCGTTTAGTGTTTCATGGACACACTTTGGAATGTTGTGAACAGGAAACATTGTATGCAAATAAACGGCCTTATATTTAGTCAGCGAGAATCATCCGTATGCTGGTATGCCATCCGTTTTCCTGCTGGGTTATCTCTGCTGGAGCTGAAACGTCCGGCAGCATGAAACGTACAGAGGAGCCAGTGTTTGTGTGTCAGTCTGAACTCACCAGGATCCCCAGGCTCTTCAGCAGAGCATAAACAGCCGGAGTCAGGAAAACGAGTTCCCAGTGCTGGTTTCTGTGTTTGCTCAGGTACAGCACAAGGCCCGCCACCCCCGCAGCCAGCAGGGTCTTACCCCCCAAACCGCAGGCCGACAGCGCTCGCAGCGTCCGGCCGCCATACCTGACAGAGACAGAGAGGGGGCGCCGTTGGGCCTGAGATCACGTCCTCACTGCGTCACGGCAACCTTTAATACCGGTGACATTGTTTACGGCCAGATGACGGTGGCTGAGGCCGAATGTTTGGGTGTGGGGGGTTAATAAATGTGTGACTCTTTTGTTTTTAGTGTTTTTATAATCATAAAAACTTGCTTGAACAACAAGATGCGGACATTGTTGGTATACACTGATGGTATTTAGGATGTTCCCTTTCCAGGAAAAGCTGTCTTTAGTGACCAGCGCAGTCCTGCTATATGTGTTTAAGAGTTTGTAAATTAATTTCCTACCATTAAGATTTGTAAAATCTAAATCTAAATTTGTTTCCTAAAATTTTGATTTTTTTTCTGAAGTGTAGATGTTTCCTAAAATTTTTGTTTATTTCCTAAAATTTACATTTATTTCCTAAAATTTAGATGTTTTCTAAAGTTTAGATATGTTTCCTAAAATTTCAATTTATTTCCTAAAATTTTGAATTGTTTTCTAAAATTTAGATTTCTTTCCGAAAATTTACATTTAATTCCTAAAATTTAGATGTTTTCTAAAATGTAGATGTGTTTCCTAAAAATTTTATTTATTTTCCTAAAATTTAAATTTCTTTCCTAAAATTAAAATTGATTTGTTTTCTTAAGTGAAGATACGTATCTTGAAATTTCCTAAAAGTTTATATTTGTTTTCTAAAATGTAGATTTAGTTTCCTAAAATTTGAACATATTTCCTGAAATATATATTTGTTTTCTAAAATGTTGATTTGTTTTCTAGAATTTAATTCCTAAAATTTACATTTGTTTTCTAAAATGTAGATTTGTTTCCTAAAATTTAGATTTATTTCCTTAAATTTAGAAATTTTCTTAAAGTTTATATTTATTTAAAAAAATGTAGATTTGTTTCCCAAAATTTTAATTTATATCCTAAAATTTTAACATTTTTCCGTAAATTTTAATCTATCTCCTAAAATGTAGATTTATTTACTTAAAAAAGTTTTGCAAAGGTATTCATCATAAGACAAATGTGTCTTATGATGAATCTACTTTATTTTTCAAATTGTAAATGTGTTTTCCAAGCGTTTTTTTCCACCGAATTTGTCCTTTTTCTAAATATAAATGTGTTCTGCACTTCTCTATGGAGGCCCAAAATAATCAAAATAGAATAAATATAAATAAAACTGAAATAAATACCATTTTAAGAAATAAAAGGTACATATATATTATCGTCATTAAGTAGTAAATATGATTATGAAATATATACATTATTATTCTTTAATATATATTTATCATTTTCAATTTAATAAAATATATATTAATATCAATATATTATTAATATAAATATATTAATAATATTTAATGTTTTTTCACAACATAATACATTTTAAAATATTTACTGTTAATGTCTTGTGTGCTTTGATTGACAGACGAAGTCATTCTGCTGAAAAACTTCATTATGAAATAAAAAGGTGGATGTGGAAAAAGGTTGTATGAAATAAAAAAGGGCATTATTAAAAAATGGACTTTGTAAAAAATAATAAAATGAATAAGAAATTATATATATACTTAAAAGATCTTGGAAAATTAAATTAAAAGTAAATATTTTAAAAAGTATTATATTCTGAAAAAGAAATGAAATATTTTATGAAATTGAAAATAATAAATATATATTTAAGAATAAAAATTTATATATTTCATTATAACACTCCCTTATTTTACTATTAAATGGCCATAATATATACCTTTTATTTACCAAACTGGTATTTATTTCAAAGTTTTATTTATATTTATTCTATTTTGAATATTTTGGGCCTCCATACTTCT
>JBAMHT010000006.1:27092123-27104923 GCA_037177075.1 Craterocephalus fluviatilis
ATAACATAATGGGTGGTTTTATAGTTTAAAGCACTTTGTGCTGCTGCTGTGCATAAAGAGTGCTTTATAAATAAAGTTTAATTGCTTTTCATAGACACACCTGCTGATATGAATCAAGTCATTCATTCATAAATCTATTCATCAAGTGTTTCGTGAATTTGACTTAGATGCCTCTGACCTTATTTCTAAAAAACCTGGAAGGATGGACTTAATATTTCACTCATTCTTTCTGCAAATTAATTCAGTAAATAGTGAAAGTGTAATAGGTGTTTTTTGTTTTTTTATTTCCTGACTCAGTGAGCAGCAGAAATGAAAAGGCGTGTTTTTTTCTTTCCCTTATGTAACTGCTGCCTTATTGCTTACTTCTCTGACGCTGAAAAGCAAAACAGTGATCAGATATGTAGATAAAGGTCAGTCACAGGTTTTCACATGACAGCGGTTATAGATCGTCCTTATTGTAGTGGACGTCAAGAGGAAAACATGATGTATGAAGGGCATGAAATGACCGGTAACCCCCCCAATGTTTAGTTGAAAACCTCCATATCCTTAAAGAAAGGCGTAGGTTATCTTTGGTTTTAAGAAGTGTTCATAAACTTTATGTCTGGTTCCATTTAGTGTGATAAAACATCCATTGTGTGATCAAACATACGTCTGTGTAGATGTGTGTGTGTGTATGTGTGTGTGGAATGTAGGAGGTCATGTTGATGCAAGCAGAAGAAAAAAAGGAGGATTATTTTTAGGCCGGGCTCTGAAAGCAGGCCATCGTACGTTGAAATTGGATTTGTCACATTACAACTTCAAATAAGCAACAATTGTGTGTCTGTGTGTCTTCCAGCAAAAACAGCCCAGAGGAGGGATTTTGTGTAGAGGAGATAGTAGGCGAGAGAAATGCAAGGTTTAAGGTTCATGTTTAAGGACATGAACGTCTGCAGCCTCTGTGGGCTTATTTTAGAGTTCAAAGTTTGCTTTTGCTTCCTGAGGAAGATGAGAAGGAAGAAGGAAGAGAAATACACAACTCTCCAACGGTAAATGCTCATAAAACAATAAATGTCCGCCGGATAAGGCCGCGTAGGGAGCACATCCTCTCATCTGTCTAAAGCACACACACACATAATGCCACGCACACAGGTGCAGCGCTGAGTGCCATGTAATGGTGATAATGTCTGTTAATGGTGTAATAATATGAGACAGAGCTAATGTCAGTAATAGAGCACCAAGAATAGTCACCTCCCGAAATAGAGCAGGGGATGGGTGTCATTAAAGAGCCTCCACAGAAAGCTCCTTTGTTTGGTGTGTGAGGGTGTGTGTGTCTGTTGTGTGTGTGTGCATTCAGAATATGCAAGTAGATTTGTGTGCACACATGTATCAAAAAGATGGGGAAATTAAAGTGTCTCGGTTTTTAGCATTTAAGATTTTCTGACGTCTGTTGTGTGTTCGGAGAGGAAATCCTGCAAACAGCCGACTCCACAGCGAGCAGTCTGCAGGTTCTAAATGCTCTGAAATGAGAATATCCCAGAATATTACGCATCTATTGGTCCTCTTAATGTATTTTTACAGTGTTATTGAACTTTTGGATGCAGTGAAAGGAACAGGATCTGTGTGAATGAGTGTGCATATCTGCTCAGAGAGTGTCATTGTAGATTGTACAGGTGGAAAAGTCAACTTTTCCCCATCATCGTGCAAGAAAGACGGGGAAATGGTCTGCGGCCTCCACCTGTAAAAACATTCCTGTGCTGGGGGTCATCTCATTGTTCAGCCTTTATTCACCTGTTGTTCCTTTCATTAACACCAAGTAGCTCAACCTGATTCACAAATCCTGATTCACAGGAGTTTAACCAATTTGATATTACACTCGGATTATCAGATTATTTATTTTCATAACTATTATTCATTATATATATATATATATATTATAATGACTGTCAACTTTCAAATGTAATAACTTATAAAGATCTTTTTTGAAAAAACAAGCAAGAAACAGAGAAATGAATCTCATCAGCTGATATGTAGCTGAACAATCCTCCATCACTGCAATCAGCTGTTTTCTGGAACTCTCCATCAGACTCTACACCTGTCCACAGCTATTCTGCTCAGCAGATACCTGCTCTCACTGTTGGTTTAGTTTTATTATTTTTACAAATCAATTAAATTAGAAAACAATGTTTTATTTCACTAAATTATAATTTAGCAGATTTATCTTTATTCTGACTTTTTTCAGTCTCCAGTTATTTGAATTATTATGAATAATTTAGCCTTTTCTCTACTGGTAGGGGACAGATCGTGTTGCAGACAACTGCAGCTAACTGTAAATAAGAAGAGTCTCTGATTAATGAACCAGAGATTATGCGGAGCTATATGAATTGTATTCGGTGATTCAGGTAAAACTGATGGAGATGTAATTTGGTTCATATGGCCCAGCCCTAGCCTGCATGCCTTCTCCTGCCTGCTGCTGTTGCTTTCCTTCTGCTTTTGGTTCTGCGTTTTCTTTCTTTTCTTAATTTTCCTTCATGTCGCGGGTCACGGAGCTGAGGCTGTCTGAGTTGTCTGTCTGTTACGAGACGGTACACGTGTCCGTCACCATGACTCACGCCTGGAAATACTATATATCTGCTCTAAAGTGAACATTACACCTGACCCTGTGTCTCTTTCTTTTTACCATGACAACTTTCTGCGCTGGCAGGGCTTCTCAAAATTGAATTTATGGGTATGGAACATTATTCTTCATTTTGCTGTGCTTAATGATTTGCCAAGTTCCTCACGCAATCACACACTGCTGTGCCATCTTCTCTCTAAAACCAGCAACTTTTCCTCTTTTTCTTCTGCCCACTAACCTGGTTGTAAGACACCTCCTTTCTCTGCATGCACTCTTCTTCTTATCTGACAAATTTGGACAAGTACACATTAGAGAAAGAGACAAATTACTTGGGAAGGGTCGATTTATGATGGAGAGGGGAATTAAAACCGAATCTACTGGCCAAATCAAAGTTTTGCTTCCAGTCATGTGACTAAAAACCAGAGATAATTTGGTCCTTATTAGATCTTAAACTCGGCTAAATGTAATTAACAGAGAATGTGTTAGACTTGTTTTAACTTGTGTCGAAATGCAGGAGTGGTTTGTGAAAAACGGATAAAGACGTTCTGGAAATTTTGTCTCACGCTTTTTTGCTGTGATGCTTCAGTTTATTAAAGGTTGTGACTCTAATAATGACTCAAATGTACCATAAAACCACAAAAATTTACAAAATAAATAAAAATGCACAAAAATGAAAAAAAAACAAGTAACTTGTTTTTTTAGGGAGAAGAAATAGAAAACTTCTTAAATCCTACCTCTTTCCTAAATGACTGTCACACTCAGTGTAAATAAATCCAACTGGGTCAGTGTTCTGGTTCATGACCCACTTTCAGCCCAACGTTAGCTGCAGGTATCCAGACGGGTTCACTCAGAGCCTGCAGGCTGTCCGGATCACCGGGCCTCCCCGCCTCCCGGCCGTGCAGGATATGTGCCGTCTGCTTCCTGCAGACCTGCTGCTGTGCAGCATCACCAGCATCTTCTCTCTGGTCCTGCAGGGTTTCAGCGTGGCTCCAGCAGCCGCTGAGGTTCAGCACAGAAACGTTGCAGCTCTACCACCGTGGCTCCAAAGCTGTTTTCCTTGTGGACCCCTTCATGTAAATGCTAAAAAGCCATGCTGGTTGTATGCTTACTACAACTTACAGCCTTATTTTTTCTACTTAGAACGGGTACCATGTGGGGACATACATCCCATTGGCCCTGAATGCTGAAAGCCTCGGGGCCCCTGTACTGGGAGCCCAGGCTGGAACCACTGGTCTAGTCTTCTACATTAGCCATCTTTATGCACAACCGTTGTAAAACAGTGTTGCTGTTGCACTCAGACAGGAAGCGCTTACATCCAGATCATAACAAGCATTTACAGTTGTCTGCAGAATGACTCCTACCCCCCATGAAAGAATGAGTCCCTCAGAGTTTTTTATGAAAGCGTCTGACCAGGATGGCCCAACTGTTTGGGAATAATCGTTCTCGCTGCAGAATAATGGACTCTGTGTAGCTGGGAAATGGCCATGTCTTCCAGACAGAAGGGTCACACACTTCAGCATTATGTTAACACAAATGCAAAAAAACAACAACATTTTCTATCTTCCTCAGAGAGTCACAGGACCAGATTTGACCAGAATTACTGAATGAAAAGAAAAGGAAAGGAAACATGGCTTTTATGATGGAAACGCAGCTTGTTAATCCAGTTCACCTTGCTGCTGCTTCTAATTAGCAACAAGAGTTTATTACGTTTTTCACACACTGTTTCTACAAAACAAAATTAACTGCATAGTTGTAAAGTTGCCTTGGTCAGTTTTTCAGACCTACTAAGGTCTAATCTTTTTTATTACGTCCTGATGTAACAAAAAAAAAAGAAAAAGCGGGCGTTTGTTTTTTTTCACTTGACCAAATATGGACGTTTTGTCTGGAATTAATAATTGACTCATCCTCTGGGGTCTGGTATTATCTACACCCGCCTCAGCAGGTTGTCCAATAAACCCCAGCTGTGAGTATTTTTGCAAAGCAAAAGGCCTGACTGCATGGGCTGTCATTATTATTATTATTATTATTGTCATAATTGTTACTATTATTATTAATATTATTACTATTATTATTATTATGACTTTATTTATTATTGTCAATAATATTAATAATGAAGCCTTAAGTCTACTCTATATTAGAGCTCGCGCTTTCCTATATCGCTGTTCCAGTCAGGTTGATTCCCCCCGCCAGTTTATGTTAGTGCCACCCTCCCCCCACGTGACACACACACAATGTCAGGCCAAGGCTCTCTAATATCAGCCCCTGCAGACCCCCCCAGCATCCTTCCCTGTCCTTCAGTGGCATGTCTCGAGCTTTTTGTGGGATGGGAGGGGGCTTTATGTCACATTAGGTGCATCAGTAGTTTTACTCTGAACTGCAGAAACTTCTTAACATTTATGTTTAGGACATTTTAGGACATTGAGAGGTTACTGCAAACCCTTAAGGACTTTAATTTGGCCGAAACGAACAATTCCACAACCTCCATAATCGTGTTATTTAAAAGACGAAGAGGTCAGGTCAGTCTCTGTTTTTACCCCTGACACCCCCCTCCTCCCTCCTCAGCTCCCTCCCCTCCTCCCCCTCATGTTGTTTGTTGCTCTCGCCGTCATTGTGTTGTTGCGTTACGCCGCAGCAGGCTCCACATCTGAATCTGCATACAGCAGATACACCAGCATGGTGCAGCGTTTGCACAGCTTCACTGCAAAAAGCTGCTCAAACTTAATTAGCTGGATGTTGTGAAATATAATTTCTCTCTCACATAATAATGCTGTCAGACAGACAGGAAGGGTATGAGCAAACAGAAATCATGAAACGGGCTTAAAATAGAGACTGATTACTTGAATCAGACAACTGACAAACATTACAGTCCCAGCCCTAAAGTTCCAGTTCCACCAGAATGAGGTTAAAGGGTCAAAGAAATAAAATAAATAACTACAATAACTTTAGATGGGATCAGAGTAATGCTGAGAAAATATAATTTAAAACTAAGTTCAGTCCCCTTCAAACCCTTAACAAAACGGCACATACAGGCGTCTGCAGAGTGATCCTCCCCTTCCATCAGAGAAAAGATCAAATTATCTGATCTTTTCTCTAATGGAAGGGGAGTCATTCTGCAGACGTGTACATCTGGGCTCAGTTCTGTCATAAAGGTTTTGTGGTTGTAAAAATATGCTTAAAGGATTTTATAAGTTCATGCTTGTAGATGATGAGACAGAGTATCAGCACCACACAGAGAAAACAGAAATAAACAAACTATGGAAAATATTTTTACCGTCAACAGAGAATAATATTGAATGAGAATAAAGTCAAAATTCAAAGTAAAAAATCAAGTAAAACAATTGTTAACGACTATTTTCTGCTTTGTCACCCCCATTGAAAATGTCAAGTTTTTACACCATTGAAGAATATATACGATGTTAAAAAGTGGTTTGAGGACCAGAATCAGATTCTATTCTGTGGGCTGATGAGTTTTTACCATAAAGTGGTGCATAAGGTCTCAGAAACGGAATCAGATATGAAGCAATACGGGGCCACAGGGTTAGAGTTGCTTGTTTTAACATTAGTTCATAGATTCAGATTCATCCACGTCTGCATCACATGCAGCAGAACATGAGCTGCTCAGATGAAAATGATAGATAAGGTGTGTGGCAGCGACAGGGAGCCTTATGGGAGAAATATGGATTTCTTCTTACTTTCTACCTGCTCGCTTGTCTTTCGTTGATCCCATCCACCAGGCATGCAGTCAGCTCATGTGCAGCATCACATCCCCACGGCCAGCAGGAGTGCAGGGACAGCCGGAGGTCAGGGTGTAGGCGGAGGCGCTCCTCTCTGCAAGAAACGTAGACAGACCCAGCCTAGTGCAGGAGAGCCAGTGATGTGGTTCCCATCGGTGGACAGGTCACTCATGCTGTGTGTGTGTGTGTGTGTGTGTGTGTGTGTTTGCATCCACAGAGGCGGAGGAGCTGTACCAGCGGCGGGTGCTGACCATCACGGGCATCTGTGTGGCGCTGCTGGTGGTGGGCATCGTGTGTGTGGTGGCCTACTGCAAAACCAAGTATGTATAAGAAGAGACAGACCCACCGTCCCCTTTACAGAAAACCCCCACATTCACCCCCTGTAAGAGATGAAACCAGCGTGATTACAAGCCTCTTCTGCTTATGATGCAGAAAGCAGGAGAGACGTGAAATTTCAGTTACATTCAAGTAATTTAAATTCAGAATAACACTTAAAAGTATCATCGTTTCATTTCTGAACAGAAGTAAATGTTACAGTACGTCTCCGGTGCTTTCGGCCATCCACGAGTGAAACATGTCTTTGATCTTCTGTTTTAACATGACATAAAAAGCTAAAAATGGCCCAAAAAAAATTTTTGTGAAATTGTTTTGGTGAGGGAGGGGTCCATTTGCTCATTCTTATGTTCAGTGCAAAGGTAAGAACATCTACAAATGGCATCCACTGTCCCGTATTCCCTCTGTTCCACCTCGCTTTTGTCTTGGTACGTTTCTAATGAAGAGAGGACCGAAGGGAACCAATAACAATGCTTTATTTTGCCACATGACTCTCAGGCTTTGCTAGTTTGCCCCATAAATAAGGTTTAAAACATAATTCCCTGCCTTTTTCTGTTTGGACAAGATTCACATAAAGAACTACTACTACTACAACTACATTTTGGTAATTGATCTAAAAAGCTTAATTACTCTGCAGCATTTATTTGCTCATAAAACAAAGTTTGTGGTGAGTCTGTCACTCTACAAACAGACAAATGCTGCAGAAGATCAAAGACATGTTTCACTCGCAGATGGCCGAAAGCACCGGAGACGTACTGTAACTGCAGTCGTGTGAAAGTATTTCTGTGAGCATAAAGTAATTATCTGACAAGAAAAGTGATGGAAGAAAGAAAGAAGTAATGAGGAGAGCAGCATTAGTCTGTTCCCACCTTTAATTTATTCATCAGATCCCTTATTTTTGTCTCCTTCATCTCCATCCTGGCAGAAAGCAGAGGAAGAAGATGCAGACTCACCTTCACCATAACCAGAACCAGTGTGTGGAGCAGCCAAACCGCATGTTGGCCAACGGGCCGAACCATCCCGGGCCCGGTACCGAGGAGATCCCCATGGCTGACGTAGGTCCACGCAACTGCAGCACAAAGCAGGTTCTGCAGGAAAAGAGCCGCCACGGTGCAGACACAGTGTCAGAAAACAACCCAAAGTTTCGGTTGTCTTAGATATGAGCCCCTACAGGCCTGCATTTATTTACAGTCAAATAAAAACAACATGAATAAATCTGGAAAATTATAACAAAAAAGAGAGACTGGGATAGAAAACATGAAATTTAATGTTAAGTAAATAAATAAAAGTTATTAAATAAAATTGAACATATAATATGAAAATAAATACATCATTCAGGCAAAAAATGCAAATGAATTAAATAAACTGATTAATCAGATAAAAAGAAATAAAATAAAACAAAGAACAGAGATGATTTGTGACACCAGATGTCAGAGTTAAATGTTCATGTTAATGCAAAGAGGTGTTGGATGATGGTGCCAGAGAACATGCAGTTGCAAATTTATAAAAAATTTGCTATTTTCATTTAGTTTCCTCAAAATAATCTGACATGAAAATTTCCCCACAGTGGGATCATCAAAGTCTTATCTTATAAATCAGTACAGCAGCAAAACATTTTGAAGCATCCATCCTGGAACAATTGACATAAAGACATTCAGACAACATAAACGTCACATTCAGATGACATATTCTAAATATATTATTATTATTATTATTATTAATAATAATATTAATATTATTATTATCATATCAGTTTTTATGTGATGCCATCAGTAGATCTCTAGAGAGTTAGAATAAGGGGAACTACAGAAAAAATAATAATCAACTTGAAAATCTCAAGCATTCTCTTCTCTAAAGCGAAAAAATCCAAAATATTCCCAAATGTTTCTCTTGTACTTCAGATTAAACATCTTTTATTCAAAATCTTTTAAACCATCTCTGAGATTCTGGGAATGACAACAGACGAATGCTCTTTGATTGCAATCTTTAAAGCCTTACAGTTCATTTACATCTAAACTAGAAATTCTGGCTTTTTTATCTGTGATAGTGCGATGTCACCTTCCGCTTCATGTGATTCAGATTAAGCCCCGCCCATTTTAGCATAGCTTCAAGATGCTGCGTCTTTATCTGCATTAGTAAAAGAAGTAGAAAAGAATTTGAGTCCAGAGGAGTCGCTGTTAAAATACTGAGATCCTTCAGAGATTAAAACTCTTCCATGTCAACATTTGACATGTTGTCTTTGTGCTGTTTCCAGGTAAATATCTAAGTCATGTTAAACGTTCTACATTCAGCATTTATAATCCTTACCAAAGCCTACAGCAACTACTCAAATAAAAACCAGCCATATCAGTACTTTTAATTAAATATAACCATCTTACAAATGGAATTTCAGTGTCAAGATTATCTGCACATGTTCATTAATACTAAAGTTTAAAAAAAACACCATGCCAAGCCTCGGGCCAAGCGGGGTTCGCTGGTGGACGTTATTCAGCTTTAGGACCGAAATTTAACAAGACAGAAAAGTTTCTCTGTCCTCCAGGAGGGGGGGGGGGGTAATTATTCTTTTCAAACAAGAAAATAAAGTCAAAATGTTGACAATTAAGTTTTTTGGATGACATTTTTTTTTTTTTTATTTCAACTTTAATTTCAGAATGTCAACTTTATTCACAAAATTCCCCCTAGGGTACAATCCCCTATCACTAATGTATACCATGTACTACCAAATACTTGGAATAATATGTCACAAATACAAACTAACAGGGTGAAATTATTTTGATAACCTAATGTCTTAGATTACAACTGTTGTATTTCAGGATGATTAAAATGCAATAAACCTGTTATTTCAATAAGTAAAAAGAAAGAATGTCTCTTAGATGTGGGTCATTTAGAGAGACGATATATCTGCAGAACATTTCTTCTCTTCCTTCATGCTTCCATATCCTTTTGTGTTTATTTCTCCCGCCACTTGGTAATAAAATCATGAAAATTCCACCACACCGTCAGCTCAGCGTCAGGACCACGTTACATACATTATTTCACCTGGATGGAAAAGTCTGTTTTAACCCCTTGATGCCTGTTCTCATAAATTTAGCTTTTTTCCATTTTTATTTTTAGTAAACTGTCAGGGATAAAGGGTTAATGACCTACAAAGCACAGTATTATGAATAGTAAATTAGTAATAAGAAATAATATGAATAATAAGACATATAGATTTATTTGAAAATAACCAAAACCTAATGAATGGAACAGTGGAATTGGTGTGATTAACTGTAATTACAGTAGTGAGATGTACATGTGAATGCATTTGTTTTTGAGGCAATGACACGTTTTTATGTGGATGTTTTTCAGTACATCTCCAAGAGCGTCCCAACCACGGAGTGTGTGATCAGCCACGGAGCTGAGGGTGCAGGCAACTATGCAGGCAGTCGAATGTCGACCCGCTCCCACCACTCTACCACTGCCTCACACGCTTCCAGGTACGTCCGCATGCACCAGGCTACGGGACAGATAAAGAGAGGCCATCGTTCGTGTCTGAGTGGTAGAAAATCAGTCACTATTTCAATCTATTTCTGTTTATTTACTTCAAATGATTTCATGCTTCTTCTGTTTTATCTGTGAAGCCTTTTAGCCCCGTTTACACTGAGTGGCGCGGTTCAGATGGTACGGTTCGGATCAGTACTGCTTCTGGTTCGCTTTTTTTCTGTGTTTCCATTCTAAAAAGGTCCCAGAAAACCGAACCGCAGCATTTCTGGGCCCCTTTCGGTTGTAGCTCCATTGGAAAAGTAAGGGCAGAGATACTGGCCTCACACGATACAATCCACTGAGTGGTGGACAGAAAACATGACTGCCTGTGACAGAGGTAAACAAACACCTCGGTACCGCTACCTTTATGTTGGTAGTGATAATAAGAAAATGACGCCTGCAGATACTAACAAGGTCTGGTAGAGCCAAGCAGAAAAACCTGGTGGCCTCCATGGCTGCAGCCCGACGCCTCAGCAGTTACAGTATCTGCTCTGAAGCCTGCATGTCCGGCGGAGACTCCACTTCCAGCGTAAACGCTGGGCTGAACAGACTGGACCGTTCTAACCTTCCCAGCCGTACCGCCCAGCATTTTAGTTCTGATATTGTCTCAGAAGTTGGACTGATTTCTACCGTAGGTCCTTTAATAAATGATAAAACATATATGATGGTTTTACCACCACCTCTACAAGCGTACCAGCTAACAGATCCGCATCAACCATCCCATCACCTGATGCCTCCATGTTTCATTTAAAGGGACAGTGCGTAACTTTTGGCCACTAGGGGTCCTAAACCTGTAATGTCTCTAATCGGTAACAACATCCTCTTCCTGGCCTCCTCAGACACGTTCCCACCTTCTTACCTCGTTCATGTTAACTGTAGATGGAAGAGGAGGAAAAAGCAGAGCCTCTGTGTTTATAGAGAAAAGCTGCAGGTCACATGACCCACGAGAGACGGATCCGCTCCTGCAGAGTTACGATGTGTGGTTCCTGCAGAGCGCCGCCATGCGTCACACACTGAACTCTGACCCCCGAGTTCCTCCAGCGTTTCTCACATACGGCTGATGTTTCCTCAGAAGTTACACGGCACGGCCCTTTAACTTTGCTTCCCACTCACAATGCCGTGCTTCCCCCTGCAGACACGAGGAGCAGACGTGGAGCATGGAGCGGACGGAGAGCGTGAACTCAGACTGCCAGTCGGCCGGGCTCTCCAGCTCGGTGGGAACCAGTAAGTGCAGCAGCCCGGCCTGCATGGCCAGGAGGGCCAACTGGGGGTGCACGGACGTGTCGGGGCCCGGGATGCAGTACGGGGACTCCTACGACTCCCTGCGAGACTCGCCGCACAGCGACAGGTAGGGAGCATGTTCGTCTTGCCTTTCTGCTCTCTGGCGACCCCGTGTGGCGGATTGTTGGAATTGACTTGGCGTAACTGAAGGACTACATCCTCTTCTGTCCGTTGTCATGGGAAACCACAGCTGTCCCGAGACCTCGGCGTCCTTCAGGATCCAAGTGTAACATAATCATGTGGATTTTATGCTCCTTGACTTTTCCGGTTGAAATTTGTCCATTAAGCTGCAGCATTTTACGGCGAATTAAACTCATTTTATGGCACACTGGCAGCAAAGTTTTCTAAATCCTGTCATTTACGGGACGCTGCCGATCTGGTTCAGGGACTAATGCTGCTGCTTCCCGGCGTGCATCACATCAGATCTGTATGATGTGCGGTTATAAAAACCCAACTTCCATCTCTAAAAGTCATGATGGAGGCCAGTGTAACGGCTGTACGTAGACAACTTCAGCGCTGTCGGCCAGAATGATTGTTTGCGTCTGGCTTTAGGAGTGAAGCGGTGATGCCAGGCGAGGCCACATGTCAGGCTGCTGGCTTCCGAAACAAGTATGGACATGATGGAATTAGACTTAATACATTTCCAGGTCTGGAACTGTTTGGAAGATGAAAAACTATTTTATGGAAGCATGTTCTATTTCTGGAAGAATTGGAATTCATATTTTTCCTGTTCCTGCGAATAACTAAGGAAATATTTTACGAACCAGCTCGGCTGTTTAACTCATGAACCAGTTTCTTTATTTCTATACGCGTCTGGTTCTTAATGAAGTTTCTTTCCTAAAAAACAACACAATGACACTTTAGATAAAGATTTAAACATTTTATTTCACAGCTTCTACCCTTTGATGCTTGTTTTATCTGTGTCCATTTCTTTACTTTTCCTACTGCGCTTGTGATATAAATCAGCTCTACCGCTGCGCGTCTTAGGAGTGCCTCCCCTCTGTCCTTCTACATAATGGTATAATCCACTATTCCTAGCATGTGATTGGCTGCATGCTGTGCCCATCAAACTAAAATCCCGCCCTCTGCAGCAGAGCAACCATAGATATACATAATAAAGGCTAGATGCTTCATAGATATACATAATAAAGTCTAGATGCTTCATAGACATACATAATAAAGTCTAGATGCTTCATAGACATACATAATAAAGTCTAGATGCTTCATAGACATACATAATAAAGGCTAGATGCTTCATAGACATAATAAAGGCTAGATGCTTCATAGACATACATAATAAAGGCTAGATGCTTCATAGATATACATAATAAAGGCTA
>JBAMHT010000006.1:27183609-27198272 GCA_037177075.1 Craterocephalus fluviatilis
CGTCCTGCACAGACTGTAGAGGCTTTTAACATTTTTTTGTTGTTTATACTCATTTTAAGGCTGAAATGTTTCAGGTGAAGCCTCTGAATCGTCCTGGACAGTGAATTAACGTTCCGTATCAGCTCTAACATTAAATCCTGCGTCCTGTTACGGGATGCTCGGACTTCCTGAGGCGGGTTTTGCAGCAGGACGGTAAAGAAGAGCCGGACGCTGCTCCCGGACGTCTGGATGTTTCTACTCTGCATGCTAACGGCGCGATCGGTAAGCGGGTTCATCCTGACCTCCAGCCGGCTCCCAGGGCCAGACTGCTGTCTCTCTGCACCGTCACGCTGGAGTCATTCAGGGTCAGCCTGTCGATGGCGCTGCGCAGGGCCGGGTACTCCGACTGGTCCATCGGGTACATGCCTGAGGGGCAGACAGGAAGCAGCGCTGATTGCAGCATGCTGGCTTGACAAACACAAAATGCTGCAGCATTAAGAGGAGCCGGCGTTCAGACCAGCCTGGGCTTCATGTTAGTCCCGTTACATCACTTCTCTCTCACCGGCGAACACCATGGCCTTGGCGGGCTTAAACCCTGGAAGAGCGTCCACGGGATGCTCCTGCAGGTAGAGCGTGTCGCCGATCTGCGCCTCCTTCACGTCCTTCATGCCGGCGATGATGTACCCCACCTGCCCCGCCAAGCTGCCAGACACCAACATGACCGCTTAGAGACGTGCAGAGTATAAAACAGCAGCAGAGAGAAAAGCAGGCGGATGTCTGAAGCCGGCAGACTTTATGCTTCTGTTACATAAATACACAGTTTCCTAAAGTCTAACACAGAGAATAAAGTCGCCTTTGTGATTTTATTCTCTGGTGAGGAAGGGAAAACTTTCCTCCGCTGTTGGTTTTTCTCCGTGTGGCCCCGATGCTCCGTCGTAGTAAAAAGGCTTTTCTAAAGCTCATCAGCAGGTAAAACACTTTTATCATGCCCCCTGGTGTTTCTGATTTAGAGTTTTACTTCCAGATGAACGACTCCTGTGGCAGTAAAATGGGATCATTCACTGCTTACACTGGAAAATATGCGCTTATGCAACTTCAGCACCAGTCTGAATGCTTTCCATTAACCGATTAAAAGATCATGTAATTAATTAAAGTCTTAGCAATCGATTAATCGATCGTTGATCGGGGCAGAAGTAGAGGGGGGGGGGGGGTGCAGGAATTGGACTGTCTGGAAAGTCTGTAAGACTAAACCTGATTGCAGGAAGCTCGTCTAAGAAGCTGGAACAGAGTTTTATATAAAACTACTGAATCCTCTGTGTTGGTAACGTTTCGGTAAATTCCTGCATCCCTTTCCGTTTCCATGGGAGCAACCAGAGCCATGAGGGTGTGTGCAGGCTGGTCGCAATAAGTCAATTAATCAGAAGGTAGGAAAAACGGGCAGAATAAGTGAAATCTATGTTCCCTACTGACAGATCATCCCAGTTTCCCGTACCATCACGTAGCTGGGATGTTTCTGAGCTACTTTATGTTTCTGACAGGTTTCATGCTTTTCCCTCTCTGAGCCCCATGTTTTATGTTTTTGAAAGGCATAACAGACTTTATCGTCCATCATATTTACTGTGTTTGGTTGTATTTTTATTCATTAATGAGACTGATTTGCTTCTATTTTTTGTCTAGTTAAATTATTTAAACTTTCTTTCTGGTCGAGTGAAAACATTGTTTAGAAATGAAGGTTTATTGATCTCTTAAAGGGTGAACTTGCCTTATCCTGGAGTTATTGTATTAGTTAAGAATCTTCTCAAACTAACATCATCGCTTTGCACAATTTTATCATTTATCGCAGTAATTTCTGAGACAAATAATCGCACAGCTAAATTAGTTCCGGCCTGTGTGACGTGATGCGAGCGTGTGCCGCGTACAGCGTCTGCGTGGGATGCTCGTCCGGCCGCAGAAGGCCCAGCTCGTTGACCTCGTAGCTTTTACGGAGATGCGCCGACACGATGCGGTCCCCTTTGCGGACCCGACCCCCCAGCACCGCGATGTTGGCCACCACGCCTCTGTAGTGGTCGAAGTTGGAGTCGAACACCAGGGCTTTGAACGGGTCATCGGTGCTTCCGGCGGGCCTGCGAAGACCAGGAAAACGTTTAGAACCAGAGAGGGAACGGGCGCGGAGTGTGATGATCGGATCGCGCTTACGGTGGAATCCTCTCCACGACCGCCTGCAGAACTTTCTCCACGTTTGTCCCAAGTTTAGCTGAAATCTGAAAACAGACGTGAGACGACATTTCTCAGGAAACGCTCGACTGAAACGCATTTTACTCATCTTACCTTGATGCACTCGTCTCCTGGGATATCAAACATCTTTTCAATCTGCGCCTCCACTCGCTCCGGGTCGGCATTTTTCAGATCGATCTGAGAGAAAAACTCAGATGTCAGAGTGTCTCTGAAGGGTTAACGTGTCTTTACACTGATGCCGTCTCAGCTGAATTGTGGTTGTGCTACCTTGTTATATTCAAAGTGTAAAAAGTATTTCAGTGAAAATTATTTTAGTTTTTTTCCCCAAACTGGCACTTACAGGGTTAAAAAATGTCCAACAATAATTAAGTATTATAACTAAGAACTCTAAATAATTTAAAAGATTAAAAAAATATTTTTGACTGTGTCTTTTGTACTTAGGTTCAAATGTGTAAAAAAGAAAAACATATCAAAACTAACAATGCAGGAAAATTTATAATAAAACACACACACACATATATATATATATATATATATTTGTTTGAAATAAAGAATTCTATTCATTATTATGATCATCATTAATTATCATTAGCAGTATCATTATTATCATTTTTATTGCATGTTGCAAATACTGAAATTTCTTTTATTGTCTTAAGTTAGAAACTAAGTATTTTCACAATTATTCAGACCTTTAAAAGGGTTAAAAGCTAGAAATATTGATTATTATAATTGATATGTATATGCCAGGGTGTCTGAGTCGCTTTATGCGGAAAAAGATACAGAGGGAATATTTTCACCGCGGTATCAGAAGTGTCCGTTTCTTACAGGGCGGCAGGCCGGACTGTACCTTATTAATCACAGGGATGATGCTCAGCTGAGCTTCAAACGCCAGGTAGAAGTTGGCCACCGTCTGCGCTTGAATGCCCTTTTATGAAAACAAACAGCAGAAAAATCCGAAGATGCAGCAAACTCTTCCTCCTCTCTGAGAGAAAGGATGGAAACGTACCTGATTGGCATCAACAATCAGCAGCACACCCTGGCAGGCAGACAGCGAGCGAGACACTTCGTAGCTGAAGTCCACGTGACCCTGGAGAGAGAAGGAAGGACGTCTGCAGGGCTGGACTCTAGGAAAGCCCAGAGAGCCGGACCGGGACTTACTGGTGTGTCGATGAGGTTGAGGAGGAACTTCTGTCCCCCGTGGCTGTAAAACAGAGAGGCTGTCTGGGCCTTCACCGTGATCCCTCTCTCTCGCTCTACCTGAAGCTTGTCCAGAACCTGCTTGTTCTTCTCCGTCTTGGCTATGGCACCTGTCGGCCAATCACACGATCAGTCTTTACCAAAAACAGCAAGACTTACTAAAGTCTGCAAAAATACAGCATTTAAGTCAAAGATGAGTTACCAAATGTAAGAAACTGAAAAGTGTTGGGGATGTGTGCAGCTCTGGAAGCTGCAGGACACGGGGGTCTAACTCTGTAGGGTTGGAAAGTCCTGGCAATTTTATAATTAACAGGAATTTCTGGGAATTAACCAGAAATGCACTGAATTGCATTCCCTTAACTGGGAATTTAAACTAGTAAAGGTTTACAGTTCTATTTTGAATTAAATCTGTTGAAATGTCTTTTTTTTATTTTGCATTAGGAATGCAAACAGTTCAAATAGATTAACAATTAATCATCAATAAGAAAATAAATCAATTGCAATGAATCGCATTTTGAGTCTGTAATTCCTCTCCAAATAATAATAATAATAACAATAACAATAATATCTATGTTTGCATTGTTCCATGTCTTCCTGCTGTTTAGAATAAATAAATCTTTTATTAAAATTATTAGATTTTCGCTGAAGGAACCTGTTGATTCAGAGGGAAATTCAGCTTCTCAGAAAATATTGCTGCTTATCAATTAATACACAGATAAAAACCCACCTGTCATTTCCAGCAGCCGGTCAGCCAGGGTGCTCTTCCCGTGATCAATGTGAGCAATGATGCAGAAATTCCTGATTCTGTCCACGGGGAAGCTGGACAGGTCAACGGGGCCCTGGGACATGAACGGAAAGCATCAGCTGACAGCATCTCTACATGATCACATACGAATCCTGATACGTAAAGAACGATTTAGTGAAATAAAACAATGTTTTATTGTATGTCCAAATCCTAAAATTTGTTATTTTACACACATATTAACAATAATAATAATAATAATTAATAATATTAATAATAATACATTTTATTTGGTAGCACCTTTCAGGACACTCACGGACACTTTACAGAAAATAAAATATTAAGTTAAATTATCTCACTGAGACATCGTCTATTTTAAATTTATATCAACATGAATGACGAAAACAGCAATAAAACTGTTTTCATAACTCCCAAACCAGACATCATACAGAGACAAATGAACACTTTTCTGATCATTCTGACCCCAGGAATCAGGCTGAAAGGCCACTGAGATGATAAAACCACAGACAAAGTAACTCTGGGGAGTTTTTTTTAGTAAAAACATTCCATAAAAATATTTTGAAATATTTTTCTGCTTATAATTTCTCCCTTTTAATAATCATGGGCAATGCTCTGTGTTAGAGGAATAAAAACTCACCTACTGGGTCCACTAATTGACGAAAATGGATGACACTGAATGTCTGGAGTAGGCCTCAAATCGATACCACGATATACTGAGCAGTTCATCTCGATAACGCTAAATGACGATAACAGCACTATGGTGCATAATATCCATTTGCCACTGATGTAATGTCAGACTGATGTACGGGTCCACCGGCCTGCTCGGTTCTATACATGCTGGGAATCAGAGTTTTTGTAAAATATTTGATATCATTTAATTCATACTGGGACCAATAAGCACTGACTGGGCAGCCCCGTTGGATTTCCATTTTCTTAAAATATCCAATTTATTGATATGGGCAAAAATGATATCGGTTATTGTAAATCTCAGTATCGGTAAATTTTCTATATATTGTCCAGCCCTAGTCTGGAGTGACTTATTAAGATTTCTTTAAACAGCAAAACAGCTGAATCTGGTGGAATCGTGTCAAATATGCCTACTTGTCTTCCAAATAAAATCCTGAAAATCTGTTTTTACATTTTTTAAAGTGTGGTTTTAAATGACACTTAAGTCCACGAGGGCCGTCAGAGGTTGGATCATATATTACATAAAAATACAAATAAATGTAGTTTCTAATGTTTGACACGTCCACGTGTCTGATCTGATGTTCATTATATATTCATACTGGCATTTAAAGGGTAAAAATCCTGAAAATGATCGAAACTTTGGTCCTTTTGAGCAGGATAGAAGTTGTTTAAATGATTAATGACATAAAATAGAAAAAAATATGTGTTTTAGCAGGGACACTTTGGTCCACGAGGATCACCAGAGTATAAAAGACTTTAGACAGAAAAGTTGTTTTTGTTGTTGTTTTTAAAGACTTAATCCAAGACTTCCTGCAGAAATTCCATTACAGCCCAGTGATGGTCCCAACATGGAAAATAAGGTGACTAAAAAGGACAAAGGTGTACAGAGGAGGGCATGAGGGTGAATATCACGTTGGTAGAAGTGTTGGCTCAAATATTGATGGATTGTTGTGTTAAAGCTGATAAACAATAAAATGGCAGTATTTACTGCAACATAAGCGGTATTTAGCTGTTACCTTGTCCGTGTTTGTGCTCATCCTCCTCACACCTAACACAGGGAGACTTTTAATCCAGCCGTGTCTAAACACCGTGTAGCTCATGTTCCTGCTGGGAATCTTCCTTCTGCACGTTTTAAACTGTGAAACTCTTCTCAGAAAGGCTCGTTTCACCAGAGAAAACATGTTTACTGCAGCTAGCGCGCGCGTTAGCTCGCAGCGGAATCAGCTAGGTAACGCCTCAAAACAAAGCGCGGATAAACGGGAACATGGCGCAAGGCTGGCGATTAAATTAAATTAAAATACACTCATATTTAACAGGTAATGGTTAAACAGGCTTGAGTTAACCCCGGTGTGTGAACTCTAGGGGGCTGACATCTTGGATGACAGGTTAGCTGCTAGGAATTATGGGAAATGTAGTCTTTTGGTCTCCATCGCGTAAAACAGATTTTAAAACACGATAGAAGATTAAATCTTACAGAAACTCCTGTTTGTGTGTCTGCCAGCAACTTTAATGAACTAAGACGGAATTTTAACAGCCCATAATTGGGTAATTTATTTAGTGATAATCCTGAAGTGGTCCAAAGCCCTGATCCATAACATACAGCAACATTTCAGACCTTTAAGGAAAACATGAAAGGCACGTGCCAGTTTATAAAAGTACCTTAGAATTGTGTGATGATCGGAAGTCCCGCACACTCTCTCTGTTTGATGAAGGATAAAAATGGATATCAGTTGCTATGACAACGAAGCTGCCTTTTGCACATGAATAGATTACTGCTTCTCCTCTTTGTGCAACCAGAGATAATAAGCCTCCATTAGCCCCAGCTTCTGCCTGTCAAGCAATCATTTTTTATCTCTCCTCTAATTGTTATTTTCCTTTATTCCGCTCCCTTTTGCTTTTTGGGACTTTTCTCTGATGACTGCATTTTATTCATAATCGTTTTCTCTTGTCAAAGGGAAATGTAGGTTTGTGGGAGTCTAAAACAGTGCAGTCAAGTCTGGAGGTATTTTTGCCTTAAATCCTTTCTGCCTTGCATCCCCTGAATATTTTTTAAAAGGAAAATAGGTGTTTGATGAATGCTGGTAAATCTGCTTCCTGCATGACCTATATGGATCCTATTCATAAATCAGCATACATGTGGAAGCCACCGTCTTTGATGGTACATAATTATGTTAAAATATGTATATGTATGTGACACGGCATGGAGGGAAGACCACCAGTTTTCACACAGCGAGCATGAGGGAAGCTGCAAAGCTCCTATATGACGTTTTTACGCTTCATGAAGGTGGACTTCATGGAAAAGTGTCTGTTACGTGAATAAAAAGAAAACACAAATGCAATTCCAGACATGTGGAAGGAGGTGTTGTGGTCTGAGGGTGACGTCGGGCTCTGTGGAAATACATCATGTGACGCAAATCCGTCACCATAGCAACAGAATCCTAACAGGAAGCATGATGGTGGCAGCTTCATGCTGTGGAGATGCGACCACCCAGAATGTGTAAGAATTACTGGCATGCAGCGGTGAAGATGGGCATGACATTTTTTCTTTTTTTAGTTTATTTAAAAGGGGAAAGCACAATTTCATAAAAACATATGAATAAACATGGTTTAACCTTTGCGATATTAAGAAACAGTGCCACATATTGTTTGCATCCAGTGATTTACTTCCAGAGACATTTACACTGATGCCTTTTATTTCTTAATCATATTTTACTTTTTATTTATTGAATGTATTTGTCATATTTCATTCAAAATGACTAATTAAATATGCTTTTCATATTTATATTATATAGATATTCTATAAATATTTGGCTGTATTGTTTTTCTTTTCCTGTTTATCACAGAAGAAAGTTTGGTTATTACAATGTATGAATATAAATATATAAATATTTACTCTACACTAAGTAAAAGTGTATTGCATGACTCACTGATGTCCCCTGTCAAAATTACAAGTTTTCCATCCCCACCCATGAATATACTAGAAAACAGCTGACAAATAGGTGTCAACTGTAGTGGACACTTTGCATGAAAGAGTTAAAAGCCAGAATTAGCCAAAAGGCTATACATCTGCTAAAAAAACAGTGGTCAGATATCCATTCCAGATGTGACAGACGGTTCATGTTAGTGGGCAAAATTCTTCCAGACAGAGACGACTGCACTGCAGCTCCTGCAACACTTTGTCCTCTGTCTCCTAAGGAAGCTGGGACGACTGCGTCAAAGCTCACGCTGCACCTTCAGATGTCTTTGGAGAAGCAACTCAAAGCTCCGACCTCAGTCCGGATGCATTCACACCGGCGCCGTTTGTCCTCTTTACACAAACTCCGGTCCACCTCCACACATAGCACGGTTCATTTAGAGCAGCGCGAACGCACAACTGAACTCTGGTCCGCCTGAAAACCGACTCCCTGCTGCATTTCAGAGGTGTGAAAGCAAACGGTCCATCCAGTGAACCAAAGAACCGCTGCATCTCCTGCTGCTAAAGGACACACTCTGCGGGAAACACACACACACAGTATACATGTATATATTATATATATTATATATATATATATATAAATATATATACCTACATTTAGGGGTATATTTATTAAGGGTGCAAAAATACACAAAATTGACAATTTGGTTTGGTTCAACAAATTCTGTAAGAGTTGTTTTAAATGTAAGACCTGTGTGTAGTAATCCTGACCACCTGAACAGACTCCCCTCTTATTACTAACAGGAGTTAACTATAAATAATTTGTTGATTCAAACATAAGAAATACAACCTCACCTGGACAAATTAGAAAACCACTTGCTTTTTAGAAATATTACATTTTGTATCTTTTGTGTGATCTTCACATTCACCATGAGCCAAGCTGGAGCCTCAGGCGGGTGGGATTTGGCCCCCGGGCCGCATGTTTGACACCTCTGATGTCAGGGAATAAAAATCTTGTCCAACTCATGTGTGTTTAATGGAAGTGATGCTGATAACTGGGGCTGGTAGCCAGTCTTTGCTGGTTGTCTCCTGAACGTCCCAGCTCATCCAATCCGCAAATCATTCACACGACTTCATGTCAAAGAGCTTTAAATTGCTCCTCAGCTTCCACAGAGCCGTGTTGTTGTGCCTCCATCCTAACACTCCACCGCTCCGCTCTGACATTTACAAAAATGGTAAATGATCCATTATTATGAAGATTTGTGTGTAAGCAAGTGAACTGTGCTGTCCAAGCAGCCCGACCCCTGCGCATCCATCAGCACTGATTTCTGTCAGGCCGTAATCTCTGCGCGGACAGGCGGGTCAGCCGGGGCTCGGCGGGAGGGTTGGAACAAACTAAGGGACCCGGCTCAGCGCCACGGGGCTTTTGTGACCAGCGCTGTGCCACTGATGGGTCCTGGCAGCATGGAAGGAAGCTGAGCTCGCTCCGGTTCAGCAGCAGAAATGAGCTTTTCAACGCTTCTTCCCTACCCGCTGGGGAACTGTTAAAACAAGACAAAAAGTTGTTAAAATACCTTTTATTTGGGCGTTTTTCGGGGGATTTTCTATCATATTAAGTACCTGAGATGTTGGTTGGTCAGATAATGAACTTTTCTCTTCACAAAAGGAGTAAAGATTCAGTTAAAGGTCCAACGAGCTCAGACAAAAGAAAGAAAAGCTTTGTTGTATCGTAAATTATTGTAGCTGATGGAAAATAAAAGGATGTTACACATTTAAAGAACTGGAATCACCCAAACTTAGGTTGTATATACACACTTTAAAATACTAATGGTTTCAACACCTCTTTTCACTACAAAAAGCTAAATTTACAGAACACACTCATTTATTTGTTATTTTTACAACGAAATTGACGCCAACTTCTAAAAACATGACAAAAATTTTGATCTAAAGAACTGAAATAAAGTTTTATTACAAACTGTGAGCTTAGTCAAGCATCCACCTTGTGAACAATCACTTCACCTGGAATGTTTAAGTTTCTACCTGGATGTCAGACAAACTGTGAGAAATATCCGATGACATCAAAAGGAATAATAATAATAATTCAGTAAAATTTTAGATTTTGTCTCCATGCAAAGTTTGATTCAACAAAGAAATAAAGTTAAACTATATCAAAATGTGAAGTAAAATCATATCACCAAATGAGAAAGATTGACACAAATGACTGCTGGTACGGGGGTGAAGGTTGTGGTCATGACAGAGAAGTGAAAATGCAACTAAATCTTTAAAAAAAAAGTTTTTTATAAAACATATCTGTAATTTAGGGAGTCAGACATCATCATGTTTACATATCATAGAAAACTTTTTTTAATATAAAAAAAAAAAAACATCATAACATTTTCATATGTTTAACTAAATAGGTGTCCTGATTTGTCTTTCCAGATTTTATTGTAACTATTAGCATTTGAGGGCTGAAATGGCTCATTTAGCCCCAATGCCAACTTTAATTAATACATAAAAAATACAGGACATAATCAGACAAAAAAAAACACAAAAAAACAAAAACAAAGAATGGAATGAAATTAGATACAAACAAATAACAAATAAATTAATCATGATTAAAAATAAATAAATAAATAATATATAATAAGAAAATATATTTGTAAAGGTGACTGAATAAAAGTGAATATATAAATAAAATGAATTAATTAGATAAAAAATAAATTGATTGATTAATAAAACAAATTAACACAATAAATAAAAAAAATAGAATTTATACTTCTTTATGATTTTCTTTCTTTTTGTACCTTCCTTTCCTTTTTCTTTCTTGATAATGCAAATGTTTTTTCTTCATTAATTATTGTTACTTAACAATGTTTGATGCGGCCTGTAGAAGCATTTTAGTCTTTTCATTTTATGTACAACAAAATTAATATTGTTATCTTCCATTAGCATCATTATTGTTTTGAATATATTCAAACAATGTCTAGCTTTAATGAATGAAAAACAAAGCCAATTAAAAGGTTTATGATGGCCAGCAGGGGGCGACACGCCTGGCGGCAAAAATCATCCCTACAGCAGAGAACAGAGAGAAAATGACTCCACATACATCTGGTTATTACATCAGGTAACACACCCCAGTTAATTTAATGTGAAGTATAAAACTAGCCACTTAGCTTCTCTGGTTTAGTTTAAAAACAAAAAAGGAAAAAACTTTGACCAATTGGCAAACGGGAGGCTTTAAAATGGTTGTGTGCAGGCTAATTTTGGAAGGGAGGACACTCCATCCACCTTTAATATCAAGTATTTGAAAACAAACGGTGATATGTGCCATGTCCAGCCTCTATAAACAAACAATGTTAGCAACGTTACCGGCTAGCTGGACGCTAGCTGAGGCATGGGCAGTTTCCTCAGGAGGCGGTGGAACTCACAACACTCATAAAAGTGGGTAAATATTCGACAAATGGTGTATTAAATGTGACTCTGTGGGAATGCTTACGTGGGTCCTGTGGTAGACATGCTGGTCGATGCTCCAGGGTGCAGTAATGCACCAACCACCAAAAATGTCAGGAGGAACAAGAACTGTTGGGGCGTTGGATTAGTACTCAGAAGTCAGATTTTCCCAGTTCCTAGTCGGAGTTCCAACATGAACCCCCTGATCGTATTTCTGATTCGTGAAGTCGGGAAGACTCGCAAGCTCCAGCCTCACCCACTGCAGGCACCTGCTAACGGTGCAGGGATCAGAGATCCGACCTCAACAGTGAATGTCCAACTGGAAACACGTAACACCTGATATCCGAGTCAAATTGAACGCACCATGAATGTGTGAATGCAAGACAGATAGTACATAATATAAATACATAGAGGCATGGGGGGCCGGGAATGTTGATTCTGGTAAAATTATGACTTTATCTTGTAATTGTACGACTTTATTCCCGTAAAAATACTATAGTCTGTTGAAAAATCTGTTTTCTTTGCTTAGCCCTAACACGCCGTCATACTCGTTGGTACTGAGACGAATTTCGAGTGAGTTCATAGAGACGCAATGAAGAAGGAACTACATCGTGAATTTAAACCTGCGGGAACCGGACTTCGGACTAGCTCAGGAGAAGCACAAACTTGCGCAACACTAAAACTGGCAGAATGAGGATCGATGCTCGGAGCCCCACACCTGCAGTCACCGACAGTAAAACAAGTTTTAAACATTACACATGTGTTTTTGTGTTGACTTGGATGGAAAAGAAACAATCCAGCTGCGCGTACATGGCGAGGAAGATAAAAAATGATCATCAGTCCGTTGCACTCCAAGGAAAAAATATATACTGTGATATAAAGATAGTGGACAATACCAGCATAATAAAATACACATAGCAGAAATCTGAAATGACTGAATGATAATGAGCTGATCTGTATGTACAGTGACCGCATCATGTATCTGGAGACATACTTTCAAGGTAATATGCACTCTGACCAAAGTAACCACGCAATATGTCACCATGAAACCATGAATATAAATATACACATTTACAAAAGACAGGCTTCTCAAAAGTGCTGCAGACAGTGTAGAAAACAGGGCGGAGATACGGGTTCACGCTGAAATCCAGGACGGCAAAGGTGTGTGGACACAGCTGCTGGAGGTATCTGGTTCGTCTCCTGGTCCCCGGACCAGAATCCGCCTCATCGGGCCTCTAAGTAGAAGGGACCATGTCCTTTATAACGGGTTCTCTGTTTAGGTAGGTGGCCCAGTAGACCAGGTTGAAGGAACCAAAGAGAACCGGAAACATAATCCGTGCCATCCTGTCAATTTTGCTGACGCTGTTGAAGGTCTTCTTGCTCTCCTGGGCTTTGCCGTCGGCTTTGGGCTTGTTGGGATCTGCAGCGCCGCCTTTGGCGATGGTAGGAAGTGTGCTGGCATCTTTGGTGACATTGGGCGCGTAGTTCGCCACTGCGACAGCGTAGGCGTTATTCTTCTTTACGATAGATGCCCGCTCTTTTTTCTGTTGAGATACAGAAAAAAACAAGCTCACTACATCCATAAGTGTGAAATTAATGTGGAAGAAGGGGTGTGGCGGCCCAAGCCGAAGCAGAGCAGCTTTACTTTCACATTAAATTTCATATCCAAGACAACTGAAAGTTATTTACATGAAACATTAAAACATAACAGCAGAGGAAGCATTAAAGGTGTACCCATGAAAAACTTGGATTTATTGGGATTTGTTAGGGATGTGAATCTTACAACAACTCGCAATTCAATTCCACTTCAATTCCATCCAATTCCTGTATCAATTTGTGATTCAAAACGATCACATTAAATCCTCTTTAGTAAGAGAACAATTAACTCAATTAACAATTGACAAGAAAAATTAACAAGATCAACAAAAACAATTAACTTAGTTCCTTTATAAGCCAGGAAAAGCTCTAAGGAATAGTTTCAATAGTTGAAATAAAACTGATTATGTTCATGAATAAATTGTTTAAATGTTGCCAAACTTGCAAAGTTTGACATGTCTTTGTCAATTATCAGCAACTTTGAAAGAAGTCAAGCAAATAATTTTTAAGTCTCTTAAAAAATTGATTCTTCAAAATTTTGAAACGATTCAGAATCTAGATCAACAAGAATCTGTTCTGATGAAAAAACTATTTTTTTGGGCAGCCCTAGTATTCGTTATTTATATTAACTTGCCCTGAGTCTGCATGTAGCTACAACCGCCATATTTGTGCCACCTTAATAAATGATATTTATCCGTGTGCTGAGTATTTAAGATTAATGTTTGTGCTGTAAAGTAAAGCCTCCTCCATCCTCCACCAGAAGCAGAACTTTGTTCTTGTTCTCGAGGGTCTGAGAACAAAATAACTTGTTCTCGCTGGACGTCATTGAGGACACATCTGGATGCATCGAGCTGTAGCGTAGACGTGTAGCGTGATTGGTGTAGTTACTTAGTGACGTCCACATTTCTACTGATGCAGGACGAATGAACAGCTTTAACTAACAGCCGATGGAGGTGGTGAGAAAATACAGACATGGCTACTGGCTCAGTCCTGCACTGGCACCATGTTTCACCTGAAATAAAACACAACCAGCTCATTGCAAAGAGACAGACTGTAATCTAAGACCATCACGAGTTAAAGTGGTTTCCAGTTAAACATTTCTAAAATAGAAAGGTTAGTTCTGGTGATAAGAACATTTAATAAAACTCCATGATGAGCGTGTCTGCCTGTGGTAAAACCGGTCTTCATGTGGGACATTCAGCCTTCCAGCCCATCAGTGGATCATCACTCAAACATACTTTGCATTCATGAAACTGAAGGAAATAATGGCTTTCCCTCTGAACTCATCTCCCTCTGCTGATGGATAGTAAACCTGTCTACACCTGCTTATGGGGATTTTTCTTTTACAAATAAATCTTTTTGGTCTCATTTCCCTGTCTGTCACCTTTTGCTTCCTCCAAAATTACATTTTATATTCAGCTGTTATAAATCAGAAACAAACAGACGTGCATGCCAGGCTGGCAGACAGCTCCCCAGAACATGTGGAAAGGCCCACAAAAACGAAAGAATCAAGCTTGAGTCTCCTCATATTTCCATGTCTGGGCAGATTAAATATCACTTTCATTACTTCAAACCTCTAACCAGGATGTACATCTACCCCTGAGTAAGAAGGAAAGATCAGATGACAGTGATACGTAGCTTATACCTGCTAGTATTAGGATGGACCCATCATGCTTTAAAATAATTCTCTTTGTGAACCAACTTCGTCAGAGGTTCAGCTTTATGTTAACATGACAGCATCACATCCACCATGAATATCTGCAGTGAATCTCCCGTTCCACCATGATGATGAGAATCTCCCGTTCCACCATGATGAGAATCTCCCGTTCCACCATGATGAGA
>JBAMHT010000006.1:27241553-27252375 GCA_037177075.1 Craterocephalus fluviatilis
TATATCTGCAGGTATATCTGCAGGTATATCGGCAGGTATATCTGCAGGTATATCTGCAGGTATATCGGCAGGTATATAGGCAGGTATATCTGCAGGTATATCTGCAGGTATATCTGCAGGTATATCGGCAGGTATATCTGCAGGTTTATCGGCAGGTATATCTGCAGGTATATCGGCAGGTATATCGGCAGGTTTATCTGCAGGCTCCTTTACCTGCAGACTGAGATGTGCTGCCACTCCCGCCTCACCGTGTTCTCCGTTCGTTTCAGGCCGACAGCCCCCAGTCCTGCCCCAAGTAAGACCGCCGGCTCGGTGTGATGATGAGGTCGCGGCGGTGAGGGTGAACAGGTACTGATGGATGTTTTGTGTGTCAGGCCCATCAGCGAGGACGAGCTGGGCCACCTGCGAGAGCATCGCTACGCCGCCATCTCCAACCAGCAGGTGCTGATCGACCGGAAGCTGCAGGCCGAGGTGAGAGCGGAGCCCCGCCTGCCTCAGCCCCGCCTCCATTTCCCATTTTATGTTCCAGACCTGTTCTTTGGCTTATTCTTTTATTATCATTTGCTCCTTTTGTAATTTTCTGTTTTGTGTTTGTTTCATTTTGTTATTTCTGCTCAGTTAGAGGCACAAGAGGAGAAGTTGAGGCTAGAAGAGGAGGCTAGAAATGCCGCCCAGCGCGAGGCCGCCAGGCTGGCACGAGAGCGAAAGTTAAAGGAGGTGAGGCGGCCCTGAGCTAACCTTACTGCTAGGCTCCTCTAACACGCCCACCCGTAGGCCGCCCCCCCGGGCTTTACTCCTCTTTCTTCTTCTGTTGTCCTCGTTAGTCTGTTTATGTTGCAGAGCACCTCGTCCTGCAGTCACCAAACACCCCCGGTCAGAGGAAGCAGGGCAGCAGGTTGCTTTTAAACATGAAGCTCGGTGCTTCGGGGGGAGATGGGGGGGGGGGACCTTCTTTTCCCACAGACGCACAAAACCAGCAGGACAGAAAACTAACGGGGTCTGAAGAATGACCCCCCCCCCCCCCGTTACAGACTGATTCCTGCATAGGGATGGGAATTGTTCAGAATGTAGAGATGTGATGCTCTAGCGATTCTCGTGGAGTTACTGAATACTAAGGTGGGAAAATTTAATCGAATATCTAGATTTTTTATTTCACAAATTTAAAATCAATGTTTTTATCGAAAAATCTATCTTTTTAAGTAATTTCACACATTTTTTCAGATAATTTCATGTTTATTATTATTTTTATTTGTCTTATCTTACTTGTCTTGCCGGGCATCTTAGCAGCAGAAAGCTGGTTTAGCTGCTGGTTTTTCCTAATTGAAAGTGAGAAAGAAAAACTAGCAAAAAGATTTTTTACAAAAATGTTTGTTTTTCTCCATAAAATCTGCATTTATCAAACAATTACAAGAATGGCAATTTATATCGAATCGGTACCCAAGAAATTTGAATCAGGAGGAATACGCATCGTCCCAGCCCTATTAAAGAATGACCCCCCCCCCTGTCCTGTTAAAAAACAATGTTTTATTTCACTAAATAATATTTTAGCAAATCTATCCTTATCATGACTTTTTTCAGTCTCCAGTAATTTGAATGATTATAAAGCATTTAGTCTTTAATGGAAGAGAGGATCATTTTACAGACATGTAGATGTAAGACAAGTTTACGGTTTATCAGATTTCATGTGCAGGACGATTCACACAAAACAGAAGCATTACGGTGGGGGGGCAGAAAGGTTTTTAAAAACAAATAAGAGAGACAGAAAAGACAGAAAATACAAGTAATAAAACTCATGAACTGTTTCTGAAAAGGCAGCACATAGAAAAGTAAAGAAACTTTACTTTCCCGTATTAACAATGGCATCATGATCAGCTGTGATAGCATGAATGAATGTTTTTTTTGTTATAATTATTTTATTTTATTTAATTTATAATTTTATTTAAAAGAATTACAAACTAAAAGGATAAAAGTAAAACAGGAACAAGGAGCCAGTTCCCATCAGAACAAGCATCCCTTCTCTGAGTTTATCCATATCTGTGCTTTGCTGCTGCAGTTAGACTCATGTGATCCATCTCTCCTCACTCATCGTCCCGTAACGAACACCTTCTCACTCTCCTCCTGCCCCTTGGAGGCCGGGGCTCCGGTTAAAACACCCAGACCTTTATTTATATACTTACAGGCTTTTATTTTCTGACCTGAACCTCCTTCCTTCGTCTCTGTTCATCTCCAGCTGCACGTAGCCGTGGACCGTGTGCATGAACGGACCGATGCCTTATTTCATCTTTCAGTTTGGTTCATAAAGATCAAAGCTTTGATCTTTGGGATCTTTAGATCAGACCGTGTGAGAAATAAACCATTTCCCCAGAAGCTGCACATCACATGACGTCAGGGTTTATTTGGAAGGACATGTTTGAACCCTCTGAAGTTTGAGGTCGAATTATTATTATTTTTAATTTTGGCAAAATATTTTCCTTATATTCCTTTTAAAAATGTTAATAAACTACATTTTTTTAGACAGAAAAAATAATTTGATAACAAAACAAGATTTCAAAGTAATGAAACAAAGCAAATCTTTATGTGAGTGGGATATCTGCAGTGCGACAGGACGGTTTAACGGCCTCAGATTCCTCCTCAGCTGGTTTAGTTTTCCCCGCTTCCTGCTGCTGCTGTACTGGTTTCACTGGGAGCGACGTTCCTGCGGAGCAGACGGCAGAAGTTCTGCTTCGCTCGGCCTGAAGGTGTGTTTCTGTTCCAGCAGCCCGGCCTCAAGCCTCGGGGGAAAGCCGACGGCTCCGGCTCCGACGCCCAGCGCAGCAGGTGAGTGCGTCTGCCGTCGCAGCGATGATGATGATGCTGGAATAACCCGCTTTTTCCTCTCAGAGCCTCCGGGGAGGAGTTCGACGTCTACCTGCAGAGCGTGAAAGCTCAGTCTGAAGCTTTCAGGACCAGCCGTGAGTTAGCGCCTCTCCTTCTCCGCCCTGATTGGCCGTTCAGCCGAGCGTCTCCGTGGTGCGTTTACTGTCCGTCTGCCTGCAGGACTTCCCTCCGACGCCGCCGTGACGCCGAACACGGAGCACAGCTGGGATTTCACCACCAAGACCCGCTCTACCAACGACGACGCCACCTCGCTGGATCTGGAGTGGGAGGATGAGGAAGGTATGATGTCACTTCCTGAGTGGGCTGACTTCCCCTCCTTTTATTCACGATGAGTTTATCTGTGAACCGTAAACATGACAAACTGGAACATCCAGTCTGAGCGCCTCCCTCCCTGTGAGGCGGCGATGACCGCCGTGTCTCTGCTGCAGGCATCAACCGGGCGCTGCCGGTGTGGGAGAGGTCTCGGACGGAGGAGGACATCCTGCGAGCGGCTCTGAGGCCCGGCTCCAAGCCGAGCGCCAGCGGGCCGACCTCGGCCTCGGAGGACTCCAACGCTCTGGAGTGGGAGAACGATTTCGTGAGCGATCACCACGACGACGGCGCCGACTTCCAAGGCTTCGTCAACCCCGTCCTAGACACGCCGTCGGAGGACGCCTCGGACCTCCGGCCGGACAACCAGGACAGATAATGTCCACAACCAAAGGAGACCTTTGCCCCCCCCCCACCCCCCCCCCCCCAAGCTTCCCCCCTCATGAAACTGTTTATGATATAAAACAACATGTGATGCTGCAGGAAGACGTGGATCTGCCCTGCTACGCTTCTGCCAGCCTCTCATTGTCCCAGTGCCTTCATCAGCGCCGTGCATCCAACCCATCATCCATCCATCCCATCATCCAACCCATCATCCAACCCATCATCCAACCCATCATCCATCCCATCATCCAACCCATCATCCATCCATCCCATCATCCATCCATCCCATCATCCAACCCAACATCCAACCATCCCAACATCCAACCATCCCATGCATCCAACCGCACATCCATCCATCCATCCATCATCCATCATCCATCCATCCATCCATCAACCATCCATCAACCATCCATCCATCAACCATCCATCATCCATCCATCCATCCATCATCCATCCATCAATCATCCATCCAATCAGATGCCTCCATCCCACACGTTCCTCAGTAAGTGCTTCTTCGGTAAACTAGCGATGGTACGAGAAGGTGAAAGTTTCCACCCTGATCTCCGGCGTAGCCCGGTACTCCCTCCCATGGAGCTGGTGTCACTGGTTCCTGAGGGTGGAGGTGTGTAAATCCCCGTGCTCGGGGACCAGACGTGGTTCCGCGTTCAGAGCGGCGCTCCGTGGCGGAGGTGGAAAGTTGCATCTTTCCTCTGATGGGATGAAACCAGCAGAAAATCCTGTGCAGAGGAGAAGTGCCGTCAGCGCCTCCTCTCCTCCTGATGGAGCGTCAGACGCCGAGGAGATGAATTCCAGCCATTAGACCATTATTGTAATAAATACAGCCTCTTTTTAGAGTTTTCCTGGTTTCCTCGCTCTGTTGGAGTTCACTGCGTTGTTTCACCAAATAAGTTACGACTCAGGAGGAAAAGCGTCCCGTGGAAACCAGCAGCCAAAGAGCCTGCAGGTGGCGCTGATGGTCACGTTTCTGATCCAGGCGGAGAAGAAAACCGACATGAAGCGTCAGTAAAGAAATCTGTGGCTTAAAACGTTTTTTAAATTTTTTCCTTTCTGTTTGTGCTTTTTGTTCCTTATTTTAGCGGCGGATTTAAAAGCTGGACGCCGGTCGGCTTCACGCCGTTTACCTTCACACATAAAAACATGAAAACATCCGGCCCTGATAGAAGATGCCGTCCGCTCCACATGGCATCCATCAGACAAAAAGGCGATTCTATATTTTAATAGATCAGCAGGACAATAATAAGGTGTTTGCAGAATAATCGGGTTTGTATTGTCTTTAATCTAAATTATAAAAGTGTAAATTATGATGTAATCATTGAGAGAAATAAAACATATATTCTGACATTCTTCGGTTTTTAATCCGAGCTGCTGCGTCTGCATGGGAGGAGCGAAGGTGGCCAAAGCTCTGGCCCCGGTCCCATCAGGTGGTCGAGCTGCAGCTCATGACTGTGAACCGGGAGCTGCAGTACATGTGGGGGATCTCAGCTGGCAGTAAACACTGACGTGCACTACGTTAGACGAGACACGGGTCGCTCAGCAAAGCTTCTGATTATGTGATTGTATCATAAAAACACTTCTGATGTTCTGCTGTGATGGTTTGATGAATCACTGTAAATCATGTAAAGACAACTTTACATTTGTGTCACACTGAGCTTAAATAAACCACAGAAAAGATGTTTTATTTGCTGATCTGGATGTTTTGTTCTCTTCCAGGTACAAACTAACGATAAAAGGTTTTTATTTACCTTTTAGTCCTGTAAAAACGCCTGCTTCCTACCGATCTGGTAATGAGATCACAGCAACGACATCACAATGCAAACAGATTATTACAAAAGATAAGCAGCAGCCAATCAGATTTAAGCAGCAGCCAATCAGATTTAAGCATCATCACATCGCTCTTCTTCCTTCCTCTTTTTAGATGTAAATGTCTGATTTTTGCTTCACGTCTTTCCCGTTACTCCATTCCACTCTTTTTATTTCAAAGTAAAATCCTCAGATGTTCATTCTGTTCATGATTAAAGCGGCACCGTAGCGTTTGGCCACCAGGGGGCAGAGCCGGTTTTTCCCACATGATGTTGCAGGATGAGCCGTCTCTCTCTCCGGGCTCCTCGGTCTCCGTCTTCACCTCCTGACTTTGTCCACATCCGACCAACTTTCAGGAAAAAGCTCAGCCGTTGTGTTTAAAGCTGCAGGTCACATGACCCCGAGAGACGGATCCGCTCCTGCAGAGTTACAGCGTCTGGCTGAGAAAAACGTTTACTTAACGAGTAACTTTTATCCAAAGTAAACTCTAAACGAAGTACTTTAACTTTTTTACATGGTACTGAAGTTTTAGTTTAGAATGAAAGTAAAGATACTTTTACTTGATGACCAGTACTTTTTCCACCTCCGAGTACTGGGAGGCTGTATTTTCTCCTCCATCCTACCATCCTCTCTTATTCCCTCCTTCATTCGATGGGACGCTGTGAGGGATCGGCACCGTTTCTGTCTCACATCTCAGACATCCTGCAGCTTTCAGAGCAGCTTCTCCTGCTCGCCATCACTAACGCAGCATCCATCGGACGCTTTGCAGACACGAGCAATCAGCTAAAAACCGTCTCTGGACGTTTACCTGGGCTAAAACTTCCCGTTACAACCTCTGCTGGGAAACGGAAAGTTGTGTGTGTCTGCTTTTAGGAAAGGTTGGAGTCCGATCCCTCTCAACTTTCCAGTCCTCTGGTGTTTCATTCGCTCTAACTCTGGCTCCCAGACAGCCGCTACCCCGCGTAGAATTACATGATTTAAAAATCTCACATTTCCCCAGTAGAACATCGAGCTCGTTTCATGGAAGATACGAGCAGCTGATGGCAGCAACACATCAGCAGGAGGCCGATCCAGGTGTTCAGCAGCGTGTAGAACCGTAAACCTGTGGTTCTGCTGCTCCCATTCCAGCTGCTCTGCAGTCATGATGCTGGAGGTGGAAGGCCTGGATTCAGGCCGGCCAGCTCTCCTGCAGAGCCGAGATGGAGGCAGGATGTGCTCCAGCTCCAGCTCCAGGCCAGTTCTCCGTGTCTGGATGGGAGCAGACGTTCCTCTAAAACCTACTTTCAGCTTCACTTTAGTGAAATAAAACATTGCTTCATAATTTAATTGAGTTGGAAATAAAATAAAAACCAACAAAGCGTCCTGGATCAGTGAGAGCAAGTATCAGCTGAGCAGAATACCTGTGGACAGGTGTAGAGTCTGATGGAGAGTTCCAGAAAACAGCTGATTGTTCGGCTACACATCAGCTGATGAGGGACGGAGCCCAGATTCATTTCTCTGCTTTTACACACATTTCTGCTGGATTCACACACTATGTTTGCTTCTTATTACTGGAACCAGTTTCAGCTGCTTTCCTGCTTTATGGGGGGTAGGAACCATTCTTTATGGGGGGTAGGAACCATTCTTTATGGGGAACGAAATAGTCTGTAGCGAGTCTTATTTTGTACAGGAAGATATAAGGAAGAAGACACATCTGACTTTTTTGTAAGAATTTATCACAGTAATGTCTTTCCCACCCCTCTGGCCACCTGAAGTATAAATTTAGCTGTTTTTTCATTGGTGGAAGTGACACATGCAGGGGAAGAAACTGGAATTAGTTAATCAAGTTGTGTTCATTATTTAAATAAATACAAACACATATTTGCCCCCTAGTGGCGGCACGCGGAGCTGCGTTTCATCCGGCGGCTGAATGAAGACGCCGCATTCCCGGCCGTGTTCCTCCAGCGGCCAGCGCCTCGTCGCGGAACAGGGTGTGGATGTGTGACACGCGGTGCGATTAATCAAAGTTAAAGAGATTAACCACGCGGGGACTGTAAAAGTCTCGAACAACTGACAACAAAGGACAACAATACAACAAATCACAGCCTCCAGACTGAGTGGAGCCAGCAACTTGTGAGAGACCGCAGCACGACCACCGTAAGACTTCCAGCTTAAAAAAATTAAAATAAAAAACAAGTCCAGTTTTAATGCTTTTACTTTGCTTTTCTCACCACTTCCCTTGCTGAATTGATATTTAACATTATTTCAATAAAAAGCTTGTTATAGCTGTCAAATATGGGGGGAAAGTTCGTTTACTTAAGGCACTTTCTGTTCTATGCGCAAGTGAACTTGAGTAAATATTTGTAAAATAAGCCAGTAAATGTCATGTTTTTGTAGCAGTTTTTAAAAAGATTCGATGGAATTTTTTAATGAATTGTTTTCAAGGCGATAAGTATAAAAAAATCTCCACAAACGTAACGCCAAAGGGAGTACTAGTTTTTCCAGCGCAGCGGAGGGATATGCATTTGGTCTGTCCAGCCTACTCGTCTCCGGGATCCGGAGGACATGGCATGGGGAGACGGAGGGAAGAAGCGGCGGAAACCGAGGGATCTAGGGAAGTCAGGGCTACTACCGAAACGCTTTAAAACGGTCATCTGCGGAGCTTAACTTGCCTCATAAAAGGTAAGAGACAGAACCACAGCCTGCTGGTGGAATTAAGAGTAAAAGTGGAGTCAAGTGAGATCCATCAGCACGGTTCGCTGACTGGAGAGGCTCGCCCCCCCCCGGAGGAGAGCAGAGCTAGCCTAGCCTAGCCTAGCCTAGCCTAGCCTAGCCTAGCCTAGCCTAGCCTAGCCTAGCCTCGCGTCAGTTATTAGAAGTTTAAAAAGTTTCTGAATTGAGGGGAAAAGAAGAAGGGTGAAGTCAGTTTATCAAACCGATAAGAACCAGACAACTGTGGCTTACTAATTTATATTTCAAATGCGCAACTTTGGCCCGTTTTCGCTATGTTTGCGCAGGTATTGATCATCTTTGCGGAGCATCCGACCAACTTTACGCTAAACGAGCCGTGTTCTGTAAATGCAGCTAAGCTAGTTAGCAGACTGAGATTTCTGGGTTTTACCATCTAAATGACTGACTTCCATCGTGACTGCGTGTATTTGCGCCACAGCAGCACTTTGGGCTCATTTGGCTGCTGTTTGGGGCTCTGTGTAACCTTAGATGAGCCTTTCTCTGTCTCTGGGGGGGCGGTGGGGCGCTTACTTCCACTTCTTCCATGTTGTCTCTTCTTCAGACTTCCCAGCGTTTCAGACAGACCCACGCAGTAAAACCAGATATTTGTCCTGCATTCCTTGAGAGTTTTGGATCCTATCTGCGGTCTTTTTATGGTGAAATTGCGGAATTACAGTGGTTCACCTGAGAAGGTGCTTGTTTCGCCGTTTCGATGCCTTCTGGCTAATTTCTTTGGGATTGGTTGGATTGAAGGATGAAAAATTGACATGCATTTTAGAAAAATGTACTTTAAGCTGCTAAAATGTTATTTGAAGTATTCAGGGGCATTTTTCAGCTGCAGAATTCCTGATGGTACTTTAGAAAGGTCCTTCACACTAATTGTCTGTCCATGTAGGCTTGGAGCCGTGAGTGGTTGTATTATCTCATCCCAGCCTTTTATCCCGGCATTGTATGTCAGATGTATGTGTGATTTGATTTCCTGCCTTTCATAGTGATCGTTTTCACTTCTTTCCAAAGGATAAGGATAAATATCGCTTTAGTGATCCATCAAACATGATGGGTCTGCTGATTTTATCGAATAAATAGTTTATTTGGGTTATAATCTTCAACATGAGAATAGTCGTGTATTCAGCTTACAGGATGTTTTTAAATGTGCTTACACTGAGTGTTATTTTCCTTTCTTACAGTTTTTTCCCTATTAAACAAGCTGTAGCTGAAAAGGAACAGTCTTTAGCAAAACCTTATATTGTCTATCCTGTGCAATGCATACAATAACCCGCAAATTCAATATTAATAATGCAAAGGAAAGACGCAAAAGAAAACAAAGAGTTCATAAAATTTAATTGATTAATTAGTCACTTATTTTTAATTTAAGTTTTTCTAAAACTCAACGGAGACCAACACAATAAAAAATCATCACCAAGTCCCTTCCATCATAAATCTCCCAAATAGTAAAGATCTGTATTTAGCATCAGTTCTGCCTCCCTCTGACACGTTTCTTTATCTGTTATTTGTCGTTTTAATTCCACCATGAGCGGATGATTCACTGCCGGCTCCGTCTAAAAGCGTCCCGGCTGATTCAGCTCTGCTCCGGTCGGACAGTCGGTGCTGCTTTTTGTGTCTTTTTCCTCCGGTTTCCTCAGCGTGCATGTGCACGTAGAACAGTGAGCGGTGGGAGTGGGCCGTCGGACAGCTGTGGTCTAACCGGGAGGAATCGGATGCAGGAGGAAACGGCTCTTTGTGGTCACATCCGTTCAGACCGAGCCTACAAACAGCTGCTGCATGTGTGAGACCCCGGCCCGGCCCTCTTCCCCGGCGGGATGGTCGCGGTGCAGAAATGCTGCAGGAAGAAGTGGATCCACATCAGAACAGAGATTCTCCAACTCCACTTTATTTATATAGCAATTTAAATCTCTGTCACACATCCAGCTGCTCTGAAACTTCTCTGGAAATGTTTGATGACAAATGAGACTAAACACTTTTTCATCTGATGAATCATAAAATATTGACACCCCCAGACCTGCTCTGGAACTTTCTTTTCTCCCGTTTGTTCCAATTTATACCTGCAGCTGTAGCAGATATTCCCAGAGCCACGTTTCCCGGCCGTTTCTACAGCCGATGTTTCCGTTTGCTGGCGACTCGGCTGCAGCTCGCTATAGCAGGTCGGTCCCAATAACAGATTAATTGTCTCAGAAATTATTACGATCAACAATAATATGATAAACGATGTACGTTATTTTGAGAAGATTTTCCATTAATACAGTGATAATCCCAGAATAAGGCAAGTTATCCTTTCAAAGACCAATAAACTTTCATTTCTTAATGTTTTCACTGGAACAGGAAAAATTTTTAAATAACTACAACAAAAAAGAAGCAGTCTTATTAATAATGAATAAAAGGAAAACCAAACACAGTAAATATGATGGATGATAAAGTCTCTGTTATGCTTTTCCAAAAAAAATCAAACATGAGGCTCAGAGAGGGAAAAGCATGAAACCTGTCAGAAACGTAGCAGCGACGTTCCGCTGCTGCGGGACACGGAGATGTTCTGCCAGCCAGTAAAGACAGAGAAAACACAAATTAAACTTATTTCTCCTGTTTAGGGCTGTCCCGATACCACTTTTTCACTACCGATACAGAGAGTTGAGTATCGGCCGATACCCGATACCGATACTTACATTTTGTTATGAGCAAAATATTGGCTCAAACCTCACCTCAAAAC
>JBAMHT010000006.1:27525917-27547755 GCA_037177075.1 Craterocephalus fluviatilis
AATGTTTATCTACATATACATATATATATATACATATATATATATACACTTTTTCTAATGTATGCATGATGTTTATATTATACAATCAATTGAATGCATTTAATCATGCGTGTTTCTTCAAATTAGTTAAATTCCCAGACAACAGTTACATTCACTGTTCCCTTAATCAACAAGGAACAACCTTATTTTTGCTCGTAACACAATTAAAATCTTCAACAGTGATTAATCACAGAGAATCATAGAACATTGTTTTGCGCTAATTTGAATAATGAATGGATTGGAAGTGCATTTCACATTGCAGTTTCCTTTTAAAAGTACTACTTAAAAAGTTAATTAAGAAGTACACACAGGTCACAGATTCCAACTATTCAAAAAGATAAAATATAATATGGAGTATCCAAATGTGGACAGTTAAGAGTTATTTAAGGTGAGTCTATATGAGCTGCGTGACTCATTGGGTTTTGGACATATTTCTGTTATTCTTATCTGTGGTGATGGTTTTAAACAGACTTCAAATGAAGTGTGTTAGCATGTGACTCCAACTGAGCACCGAAAGAGGAACCAACTTTGAGCTGCCTGGATTAAAAAACAGGTATTTTGTTTTTGATTAGATGGCTGATGACTCATTGTGCTTGGTTTTGATCACTTCTCATGAGCCATATCATTGTTTTCCTCCAGGAGTGTTGATGGCAGTGTTATTATTCTCCCATAAACAAGTTTTGATATTCAAATTGGCTTTGTCTAATTGTGCATGTGATGTTGTATAATGTTTACCAAATCATTTTGACCAGTGTGATGGGAGTGCAGTCTCTATCAAATGATAATAAAATGATTAAATAAGTCACACAGTTCTGCAACACAGTGTACAATGATGGTCTTTTCTTTCATCTTTCCAGATTACTACTATTTTCATAAAGCTGATGATGTTATCATCTCATGGCAGTTGGCATGTAAACATAAAGCCTGCATCAAGATAATAATCTTTAATTTTCAGCAGAAGAACATTATCTCCTGTTTCTGATTTAAAGCCAACATTCTTCAGACTTACGATACAAACAGATTACTTTTCATGTTGTAGGAAAAATATCTGATCATTGTTTGGTCTGACGATTCTCTTTTTCAACTCCACATTCAGATGGTAGCCTCAGAATTGGTGGAAACATCATGAAAGGATCAATCCATACTGCTTTTCATGAACGCTTCAGGCATCTGGTAGTGGAATGGTACGGGGATATTTTTTTGGCCTACTTTGTGCCCCTTAGAACCAACACAAGGGGTCTGTTCTCACACTGTTCATATAATCAAATGCTTTATACAACAACTGCACAAGTCAATGCTGCAGACTGATGAAAAACTAATTTCTTATTATGGATGTCAGAGCAAAAAATTCCAGTTTTCCTTCTATCCTCTTAAGGCCCATTTATGCTCAACGCAGAAGATGGATACGCAGATGCATGGAAGGTTTCGTCCTCTTCTGCATTGATTACGTGCGTATTTGGCGCGTTTTAAGGCTCCTTGCGCATCCGTCATTTGACGCAGAAGACGGAGTAATACCACCAGAACCGTGGTGGCAGTGTTGAACATTGTGGAGCAGAAACAAACCAGAGAAGAAGAAGAGAAACGGGAAGAGGAAAACCGTAGAAGAAGAATGAAGACAAGAATGAAAACATTAGAAGTTGTACAAGCTTTTGAAATAAGACTCTACAAGTGTTCAGGGTGTGATGGTAGTTAGAAACAACTTTATAGCAGTGTGTAGTGCCGCCAACTGATGTCTGAAACTAACCTCGTATTGCGGAGTTAACAATGAACTCAGCACTGCCGCTTAGCGGAGGTTAGCCGTAGCAACAGAAACGACACATGGAAGTATGAAGGCAGCGACGCATGGAGACACTTGGAACGGACGCCCCAAATTACGTCCGTCAGGGAGCATAAATGGGCCTTTACAGTAGGTTAAATTAATTAGTGTGTAATATCTGATTGCATCCTTACAGAAAAGTGTTAAATGGCTTTACTTAAGCCACTTAAAGCAGTAAGATGCTGCTGTAAATTACATCTTCATTAGTTTTTACTGAATATTACTGCCACAATTATGTGTTTTTTTTGTACTTAAAGCTCTTTAAACATTGATTATTTGTAGCGTTGCAAAAATAAAGTCTAATTTTGTCCTTTTACTGGTGGAGATATATCAAAATTTGATTGAGGATGCTTCAGTTTTCATGTTTCTGGTTATTTGCTGTGTTTAAGCATCCCATCCTGATTATGGAAAAGCCTGGTTACTCTGTCTGGTGTTCGCCATGACAAACATAGAGACTTAAAGGGATACTGCGTCACTTTATGGGGGATTTCTGGCGTCAGTACATAGTGCTTACAATGTGTCAGCACTCCGAGGGCTGCCCTGTATAGAAACCAGACAAAACTTTCCAGAAGCGGATCCGTCTCTCATTGGATCATGTGACCTGGAGCCCTTTGCTTTATGGCTCCGTCTATAAACACAGAGAGCTCTGCTTTGTGCTGATTTTTTCTCCTCTTCGATGTAAACTTTATCATAGCTGAATGAGACTGGAAGGTGAAAACAGTCTTAGGAAGCCAGAAAGACAGACGGTTCAGTTTTGAGGGAAGTTACAGGTTTAGCTCCCCTAGTGGCCAAAAGTTACTCAGTATCCCTTTAAGTCTGCAAACACTCTTTATCTGCTTTTATGCTTATTCTCGCCTGGTAAAGATCTAAGTTGCTGATGGTTTAGAACAAAAGAGAGATGAGTCCAAATCCTTGTTTCTGCGCACATACTCGGTAAATAAAACTGATTCTTATTCTGAGCGGAAGACAATTGAGATGTTTCTGCAAATGAAAAATCAGAAACATGGAATCTTTAAATATCGATGTTCACTCACGTATAAATAACTAGGCTTCTCATCCGTCCATCTATCTGGGTCTTCCCCTGGGCCTCATCCTGAGGGAGAGCCCAGACACCCTGCACGGATAAAGTCATTTCAGCTGCTTGTATCTGTGATCTAGTTCTTTCAGCCACCCGCAGCTCGTGACCGTTGGTGAGGGAAGGAATGTAGATTTACTGCCAAATAAAGAGCTTCACCTGTAGGCTCGGCTCCTTTTTCAGCACGACGGACCAATCCAGAGCCTGCAAACACCTCACTGATCCGACTGTCAGTCTCGTGCTCCATTCTTCCAATCCCGGTTTTATTAGCATAGTTATTCCTGAGATCTGTGCCACACAGGCTAAATATTAAGTCTGACTACTGTATATGAATAATAAAGATCTAAACTCGGATGCAGATGTTAGCTAATCTGCTTTGGAAACCAGCAAGTTGTTTATAAATATCAGTGTGTAACATATGGACAAGTACACGTTCAGTCCGTGTGCAGCATCTTTTAGCTGTAACCTGAACTCATTAAACTATGCAGTGTTTTAGCGGCGTCAAGAAAACTTCCAATCCAAATCTCAGAAATGATGTGTGGTCATGCAACAGCGAGTCAGAGAGTCTTCAGCATCGACGGCGTTCAGCACCTTCTGGTTTCGTGCAGTGAAAACTCCCTCCCTGCACTGCAGCATGTAGACAGATACAGACAGGGAGACATGCGGTAACAGATTGAGAAAATAACAGATTAAACAGGAGCGAGAGCGAGCTAGAAGCATCCTCCCACCGCCGTTCTGTCGCTCATCCGGCTGAGATAAACTCAGCCCATCTGCTCCGCTGCTGACGCTCCGCCAAAACGGCTGCATCCTCAACCGAAATGACAAATGCAGCTCAGAGCCGCCATCACCAGAGGCGCCTGCTCCAGCAGCCACAGGCCACGCTGGAACATGAGAGTTAATAAGTTCCTGGACTTTGATTTACAGAAACGGTGTCTGCGATGCCATCTGGTGTGACTCTTTGCACAGGCGGAGGCTTCCCTTTTCCTAATAGGTACACACACACATTTGACAAGAAAAGAGATGTTGCAGCTCAGGCATGCAGACACAAGCTAACCCGTTAAAAAATGATTTTAACTTTAGCTATTGCCAATAATAAAGTTATGCATGTTTATTTAAGATTTATGGAGAAGATGGAAGAAAATATGCCGGAGAAAAGAGCTACTGTAATTTTTTTGATATATGTGCAGCTTGCAGGGTTGTCTCTTTAGCGTTTTGGTGTTTGCTGCTGCCCTGACCCCAATCCTCCCTTCCTCGTCCCTACAGCCAAATTACAAACTCCTAACTGAAATGTGTGTGTTGCGTAACCAGCGAAGCCGGAGGCAGATGTAGACTTTGAAGTTCCCTCAGATGAAATTCAGCACCGCTCTGTCACTTGCGCTCTCTGATGGGGATGAAAGTGTCAAAGCAAACTAGGATTTGTGACCCAGATAAGGGTCACAACCCCCCACCCCCCACCCCCCCAAAACAAAGGCAGATGGTGCTAATGGAGAAACGCAGGGCGGTACATGGAAACAGACAAATCATACACTGATTAAAAAGGTCGATCAAAGAGCAAGTTGGTGAGGGCAATTCCTCCTGAGCGGACTGGCAGCACCTCCCCTCAAGAGTTTAAAGCCTCCTTTATGAAACAGTGGACAGGGACGTACAGTGCTCACCCTTAACTCTCTTTGGGAAAACCCATGCAATGACAGATGATGGAGGGTTTACCTCTTAGGTTCTGAAGTTTTAGTGTCATCTTGCCTTTTTGAGTAGTGGCTAAAGTTTTTAGTTGTTTGTGGTCAATACTGTTTTTTTTTTTTTAGTGACTGATAAGGCTTGTTTGCAGAGTAGGATGCCTGTTATATTCTGCTTATCCCATCTACATGGGAGTCTGTTTTGTATGGTACCTGCAATGTCTGAAGACCTGCATGCTAATCCTGCTCTTTAAAACGAGTTGAAAGGGAATTTTACTTTATTGCAGACACATTTATTACACAGACAAAACACATCGTCATGTTTAGTTGACAATGGCTGAACTTAAACGATACTTCGACCATCATTATCTGAAGTTTTTTTTTTTTCTAGTTTTCCCTGTCATTCACACACAACATCAGCCGTTACAGCTTTAATATCTGCAACATAATGAAAATCCCATTTTGGTTTGTTCCCTTCACTGCAGAGCAGATAAATATTTGATGGATTTATTACTGATCCTGGGGGCTCGCAAAGAAAGCAGCTGGACTTCTTTTTGATATATTGCTGAATGCAATGTCATTTCCTTACTACTCCAACCTCAACCGCAGCCTTTTTTTCCCATTTCTGTAGAATAATCGCTGCTCTGTCTGATGAATGCTGCCAACACAGAATCTGACGCTGGCGGTGAAACAGTGACGTCCTTAAAAGCAATCGTACTGTGATGTTTTTTTCTCTCTATTTTCATGTATAAAACACTGATGAAACACAGTTAGAGTAGAGATGGGGGCGCTACAAACACCAACCAGATTTGTTGGCTGTGCAGTTAAATGCTGAAAGAACACTGATAAAACTTGTCATTTGGCTCAAAGCCAGTTTTTTCTTATCATTAATGAAATATAAATGTTTGAGCAGCAACTTTGTAGGATCATTTCAAGAAAAAATGCTTTTACTAATTTGAAGTGAATGTTAGTTCCTTGCACCCAGTATGTTTCAATATAGGTGTGGTATCAATGGGTGAATGAGATTTGTCATGTAAAGCGCTTTGAGTGGTCTGTGACTAGAAAACCGCTATACAAGTACAGTCCATTTACCATTTAGTAGAACAGTAGTAGAACATTAGTAGAACATTAGTTGACCCTTAGCTTCAGTAAACCCGACCCAGAGAGAGAAACATGACCACCAGATGTTGCTGTGATACATACGTTCTATTCTATGACTGCTTCTGGCCCACAATAAAACTTTATTTGTAAAGCACTTTTGTACAAAACTTGATTGTAATGCAAATCTGTTTTATTTTAAAAACTCAAAAAAACATCTTAACCCATCAAGACCCCCGAAGCACAAACCAAGAGGTCACACAGGCCTGCATGAATATAACACACGTGTTGTCTACAAGCAGCCCAGGAAACTAATAAATTAATGTTAAAATGACAAAAGAAAGAAAAACAAAAAATATTAAAAAATAGATAAAATGTGAACAACGAAGGTCATTTATTAAAACTTAAAAGATATTTAACTAAAAGATTTATTAAAAGCTTTTTATCACTATTTATTTAAAAATGATTAAATTCAAATAATTAAATATTCTTAGTTTAAGTCTCCAATTTCCTTTTAAAAATATCAGCTTTCTGAGCCGTTCTCTGATCATCTGCAAGGCTTTTCTGCAGCCGGGGGCCATCAGAAGTAGAAAATTTCTCCCTGGAAGTTTTAGTCCCACTTAGTGAAAAAAGACAAACCTGGGGGCTGCGGGAGGCTCGTAAACTACAGCAAGTTAAATAAATACTACCAAGTAAAACCGTGAAAAGCTTGGAAAAATAATAAAAGTAATTTAAAATAAATTCAGACTTGCCACGATCCACATCCAGACCAACAACCAGCATCTGGAGCACCTCTGGGCTTCCCAATGATTCAGTCCTGAGCCCAGAGCAGCCCAGGTTTGGCCCAAAGCTGTGACCTGTAGTCTCTGGTCAGCTCTTCTGACTCTTCCATGATTACTTTGTGGCGCTAACGGAGCCTTAGAGGGGAGCGGGGCTTTGCAGTGGCAGCACCTAAACTGTTAAACGAGTTCCCTTTAAATATCAGAAAAGCCTCGTCTCCGTTTTTAAATCTTCATTCCATCTCTTCACTTTGGCTTTTTCTTCACAATGACTGCTCGACACTGTGATCCGATTTTAGATGAGGATTTTAGCTTGGTGAGATTTAGTTATTTTAATTATTTTATCAAAGTATTTTAATTTTAATTGTCTTTTTTATGGTCTTATTTTGATTATTTTTGATGATTTATTGTGGCACTTTGGTCAACTTTGATTATAAAGTGCATTATAAATAAAGTTGTTTTGTCAAGGACATCTTAGTAAGAAAAGCAGCTCAGAGTGTGAGTAATCGGTGACGAGTGACCAGAACTTCAGTCCCACTTTGCTCATCCTCTGATGTTTGCTGATTCAAATAGTTGGTTCATATTATTTCATTATCTGTGAGAAATTCAGTTCAGCTTAATTGAAGGTTATTTCTGCTTGCAGCCTGTGTTTCATTATGAGCGATGAAAAAATGGGTGCTTTTCCAGCTGGAAATGTGATATTTTTACTCCACGGCCACCAGTTAACGTGATTTATTTAATGCTGCAATATACGATCTCGGGGAAAAGCGAGAGAGCAGAAAAAATCTCAGTCCAAAACAAACAAGAACCAAATGTGAAACTAGTTTGTGTCTCTGTGTGGAGACAGCTGGTCTTTTACCGCGCTTTGCAGGAGACGTTTTAGCTGAAGGGGTCGGGATTATTCGGTGCAGAAAAGTGTGGACATGGTCGGAGGGGTTAGAAGTACAGCACAAAGGAAGAGAGGCTTCGTTCTCTGGGAGCATTCATTTCCCCTGTACTGAAGTGTATTTAACCTTTAAAGGTGCGTTATACCGAGTAGGCTATATTCAGATGAAAGATGCTTGAGCACTTTCCTGAGCCGTGCGGTGTTTAGGCTAATTATTCAGGACGTAGTTCAGCTAACAAAAGAGAGTGCATGTTCAGTAAACGTCTCAGAGTTTATGGGAGGCTATGATTTGAAAGGATGCTAATTTTTCCCTGATAAAGACAAACGTTCTGCCGAGGGTTTTTATGTCCCATCCAGATGGCTACTCTTAATTTTCTTATAAGACACTGCAGAAACTGAGCAGATGGCTTCGCTCGGTATTAAGGCGTGTGCAGACCTTAAAAATAGAGTGAAATACATATTCTAACTCGAAGGAGATTTCCTGTTTTTGTACCAGTTTGGAGATTGGATGCATCAGGAATGATCACATTTAATTATCTTTTATATATATCCTAAAGACTTCAGTAATAGAAGGTATAATAAACATTCACCCTCCGCTTTATGAGCTTCACCTGCTCAACTTCCTCTTAATGCAAATCAGCCAATCACATGGCGGCATCTCAGTGCATTCAGTCATGAAGATGACTGCATGAAGCTCCATGTTTTTGGCCCACTGTGGCTCCCGTAGTCCCAGCATGGCGTGCTTTACCCAGCACAGGCTGCTTGTCTGCTGCTGACCGCGTCCATCCACCAGTGGAGCATCTTCTGCCCCATGACACACAGCTCACATCCAGCAGCCTCCACATCTCCACCTAACACCCTGGCTCTCACACAGCGATACAGTTTTAGGGGTCTCCAGATAATTGTAGAAAAGACATTAAACCCACTTTTACCGAATGAATTCAGGACTTTTATGGGGCCGTTAATGCAGATAAATGTGGAATTAGCTCCCTTTTCGGCACATAAACATCAAAGTTATTCCTCATGTCTGATTAAAAACATCTGGGACATCAGTGCATGTTATCTTGGTTGTCTTGTGGGTCGACGCTCTAAAAGTTTGAGAACCATGGCAACGGGAGATTCTCATCATGGATGTGCAGCATCTGTGTGATGCTGTCACGCCAACTACAGATGCATCAATCTGCCTTTTTCAGACCCGGAATTATTTGATACTACCAAATGTCGGTATTAGTTGTAGTGAACAAAACATCCTTTTTAAATAAGTTAACTTGATGATAACTTATTAACCCTTTCGTACATGAATTATAAAGAAACAGTGCCATATTTTTGGCACCATAAACATACTGCGCTGCTTTTCTATTTCTTAATCATCTTTTACTTTTTATGTAGTTTGATATTTTATTAAAAATAAGCTATGAAATATGCTTTTTAACATGAATATTCTATAAGACAATGTGTTTGTATCATTTTGTTTTCCTGTTTATCACAAAAGAAAGTTTGGTTATTACAATGCATGAAGGTACATATATAAGGTATATATATAATTTACATATATAAATATTTATTTTACAGTTAGTCACAGTGTATTGCATGACTCACTGACGTTCCCTGAAGCAGCAAAATTACACATTTTTCATCCCCACCCATGAATATACTGGAAAACAGCTGTCAGATCGGTGTCCACTGCAGATGACACTATGCATGAAAAGGTTAAGTACCAAAAATCTGTTATACGTTTTATGTATGTTAAGTACTGAGTACCAAAAGGACCAGTAGGGCTGGCCAATTAATCAAAAATCAATATTCATTATATGACCATATATAGTTAAATGTTTGTGCTCCTTTAAATTTTTAAAATCAATATCCGCTCTTCTATTATGAAAATATTTGCAACAAAAACTTTCAGCTAGCTATCCGGGCTAAAAATAGACTGATAGTAAAATAATCATTAGTTAATATTGGCAATATTGGTTGAGGTCATACTGCCAAACCCTGAATACGAGTTACGAATTATCATAGATAGTATCAGGACGTTTTAATGGGTACAGAGTACAAGTACTCGTATATGGTATCAGGCCAATCTGTATCAGTGCATCCTGATGAATGTTTCTCAGGAAAAAGGAGGTCCAACCCGGGGTGGACGGGATAAAGCTGAAGCAATAAAGACCAGACTCTGATTATCCCTTTTCTAATAGGATGAAATATTGCAAAACAGAGAACTGAAAAGATGTTTCAAAGAAACTGATGATGATGATGATGATAATATGAGAGGGAAGATGACACACTTCACATCTTTGCTGTTATAGTCTAACATTGTGTTGCAGCCTAAAAACTTCACAATTTCAGTTTTTATCCGGAGACTTGTGTCGTTACAGTCTGGACTTCTTTGCTAAACAGCTCGAGGCACATCTGTGGAAAATTACATTCTTTGGAGTGAAGACAGAGAAACAGTAAAACGCTGTAATGGATCACTAACACAAGTCCTCACAATTACTCTTTGGCTCATGGCTCAGCAGAAACTTCTGGAAAACATCAAATCCACACAAACTGGCCGCGTCTTTGATAACTGGAAACAATGTTTTAAAGCTGCTCTAATCAATATTCTTATTTGATCACCGACTTTAAAAGACTGTGTGTGATGTGAGAATAATGTGAAAGCTTGATGGTCTCTGAGCTCATTGTTTTGGCTTTTCCAGTCTGCAGACTGGCTCACCGGATCTGCTCTGAATCCAGTCACGTAACATAACACGTGTTGACATGATGTCTTCCTAACCTCTGTCCATGTATGTGGACGTCTCAGTTTTGGTTGTCTGCACCGTTGTGCTAAATTCCATGTAACTGGTTGTAAACAAATGTGGACACTCGAACTTACATCCAGTGCTGTCAGAAGATAATATACAATAAAAACTGTAGAACATACAAAATTGTATGTATAGAGTTGTCTGCAAAATAATTTAACCCCCTTCCATTAAGGAAAAAGCAAAATCTTCAAAAGTAATTCAAATTAATGGAGACTGAAAAAAGTAATAATAATTATAAATTTGCTAAATCATAATTGAATGAAATAAGACATTGTTTTTTAATTTAGCAGAGTTGAAAAAAATATAACAAACAAACAAACAATGGGGTCTTTGAGCAATGAGAGTGCTTTGATGATGAGGTCAGAATACCTGTGGGCAGGTGAGAGTGATAGAAATCACAAAATATTAGCTAATGGGTGACACAACACATATCAATTCACTGTTTTGCTTTTTTTTTAGAAATATGTAAAAACATGACAAAATAATTCATTTAAAAAATTTTAAATGGTAAAAGAAAAAATGTTTCAAAGTTTTGCCTTTACAAATAAAAAAAAAAGTAAAACAAGTAATGATCGTCTGTTTCGTCCACCAAACCAGGCAAAATATTATTAATTATTAATCAGTAAATCATTACAAATTATTTGTTCCACTCCAAAAAAAAGTTTCTGTCCAATGAAAACAGAGAAGACGTCGCAGGCTGGACATGTCCAGGGTGTGCTGGCTCTCCTGTCCACCAGGTGGCAGCACTACAATCAGTCCTACAACTTCCGCCTCTTCCTCAGCAACCAAATGTATCATATTGTCATGGAATGTTTTAATTGGTTGATGTGGAGCATTTTTGCACCAATAGGAAAGAAGTTAGTTCTTTTTAGTTTACTTTTTATTTTTGGTTTGTTTGTTTGGGATTTTTTTTCCTTGCTTGCTCTGAGATGGATACAATGAGAAATAGCAGCACATGTTGTGAAGGATTTTCCGTATTTTTTCACAATTTTCCAGTTTGTCGTTAAAACAGCTGCCCGAGCAGCCACTGATGAAAATAATAATCTCCAGTCGTACCTTCAGTGCTTCTACGTAAAACTCCATATTATTTCCACCTCTACGAACAACAAGTGGCTCCAGGTGAGCTGCCTCGCTTCACACCTGCTGGCAGCGCCGGCACTTTCCAGCCCAGTGGGACCATTTGTGCGACCAGTTTGAGATAAAATGGATTTATTATCCACCCAGAGAGAAGCCCCCCATCCTTCCCGACACTTTCAGAGCATTTTCTTGTGACTCCTCAGCAGTTTGGGCCGAGCAGCTTCCTGACGATGCTGGTGTGAAGCATGCGGGGCTGGTTTGGCCGATCGCACGGCGAGGAGAGAAAATTCAGCGTGACGAAGGGATGTCGTGCTTATTGAGCTGAACGTGTGACCGAGCTGATTGGAGAGGATCGACGGGCAGATTGAATATTAGACTGCGAGAATGAAAATTGAGTCTTATCACCTTTTTTTCCTTGCTGCACGCTTCGTGTTGGGAGTTTTATGCCGTGCTGGTCTGAAAGCAGCATGTTTTCTGGGAAACTTTTGATCCAATTCTGTCATTTTAAAGAAGCATTTAAAGAAAAACAAGACATGTAGTTAAAAGAAGAAGCTGGATTTCTGTAAATATTGTCATTTAAATATAGTGAAACTATTAACGGAGGGAAAATTTCATTAGAAAATATATATATATCGGGATATTTATTTCACTATTTTCAATTTTTTTGTTAAAAAATATCTCTTTTTTCAAACAAATGCAAACACTTTTTTAAAAATGCTATTTTATTTTTATTATTATTTTTATTTCTCTTTTTTACTTGTCTTCTCTGCATTATAGCAGCAGAACATCAGTCTGGCTAAAATAAACTAGCAAAAAGAATTTTAGTAAAGTTTTATGTTTTGCTCCACAAAAATCTGAAATATCAAAGAATTATTATAATCGCAATTTTAATCGAATCGGAAAGCTAATAGCCCCACCCCCTAGTTTGGAAGGGGGGGTTGCAGGTTTTGGCACTTCCACAAAAGCCTTACATTTCTCAGCTTGAAGTTGCTGGAGTTGGTTCTTTGTTTACTACAATCGGCTCAAGAGCTGAACTTTCTTCCATAAACGTGTGCATAAATGAATAAAAGGGTCTATTACTTCCCCGTTGTGGTGGTTTAAATATTTCCACAAGGTGGAACTAATGAATTATCCAAGCGTTGTGGGGATTTTCTGTAAGTTTATAATAAACTTTAAATAGAGAATTGTGGGTTTCTGCTCATTCAGACGGGAACCAAAACATGAAACGTGTTGATAAAAGAGTGGAGAGCCCAGTTAAGGCTGCAGGATCAGACTGGGTGAAGACTTTGCAGAGATGCACAGTTCTTGTTCCATTTTTGTTAAATTTCTTTCCTTGTCTTTCTCTTTTCTTATTGTTCCATGACATGCTTTAAATGTTGGATGTAAAGTCGTCCTGCACACGAAACCATCTCCTTAAAAGACTCGTACCTTCCCGTTTATGTGAACTTTCAGGTCTGAAAACACGCAGCTGGAATCTGATCTTTCCATGCTGATGAAATGTATAATCAATTCTCTAATTAACGACTTAAATGGTTCAACCAATCACCATCAGCGTCAATTAACATTCAAAGCGATCTCCCTCAGATTCTGCTGCCATGATTAGCCGGCGACATGATGGGCAATTACAGCGCGATATTCACTGCAGGGCCTATTACAGTGGCACAAAGCCTTCAGATCGGCGAGCAGGAGAATGAAACAAGAGGCGAGATGGGAGGAGGAGGAGGGAGGAAGAGCAACAAAGAGGAGAGGAGATGAAAGGAGGAGGAGACCTACAGTGTTCCTTTGGATTTAACAAAGGCGAGGGGAGCTTGAAGATTGTTTTCTCTCCGTTTCTTCCTCCTCCTTCAAGGGAGAAACTCCCGTCAAACAGCAGCTGCACATCAGCGGCGAGTGACAGACTTTTAATGCAGATCTGAGCGATTTCTCCAGCTTCTGTTTCGCATTTTTGTGCCAGAAGGATACATGGAGAAATTTCAGGAAAATGGATCCATTTGAAAATAGCTCTGGTGTTTTCTTTGTTGTAATCCTTCAGAGTGGAGTCCATCCTAACCTTCATTGCAGCGGCAGCATCAAAGCAGCTTCTCAGGCTGTTGGTTAAAAACGTCTCTTGTTAAAAGCAGACTTTTAGCCAGAACAGAAGAGTCAGCGCTGCACTGATCGGCTTGCTTCATGAGTACATAGATTTTATTTCTTTGGCCAGGGAACTGGCTGAAAAGTTTATTTTATTACTTGTTTTTTGGCTGCAAAAAGTGCAATAACAGTTGCAGCTTTTAGAGGTTTTATGGTGAAAGCGCAGATGAAATTAGACCTGACGAGATCTAATGCCTTTCAGATCCTCTTAAAAACTCGGCACACAGCAGTTTTCCAATGATCCAACATACGGGTTTACTATCTACTGATACCATGTACGGATTGGTCTGCATGCCAGATGAGCTGCACGGTCCCATCAGTTTCCAACTGAGTCCTTTCTGGCTTCTCTGTGGGTTTTGTGCCCCAATCACCAGCGTGGCAGCAGTGATGTAAACTGTCATCAGATCTGGAAAAATTCAGTTTTATGTCACTTTAACCTGCGGTTTAAAGGTAGTCAAATATTCCAAAACTAGTATCCCAGACTGACCAATCAGAAGAGAGCACTTCCTAATAGCGGTATCCGCGTAGACGGTTGCACGTCAGGTTGGAAGAGGTTGGAAGACACAGTAAAACCCAACTTACGGAGCACCTAACCCCTTCATTCCTTTAAGATGGTTCAGTCTACTATTGCTAGCATGTTATTGGTTGTTCCATGTGCCAATCAATCCAAAGCTCCGCCCACTGCCTGCAGAACAGGAAGCTGGTTTTCTCAGGCATTGGTTTCATACTTATAACTCACCAAAGTGGCCCATAGGACTTAATTTGTACCCGCCAAAATAAAGTTTTACCTGCATCATTTAGAGCCCTGCAGCTAATTTACATTAAAATGCATTAAAACGCTAAACATTCGCGTTTGTTTTGCTCTGAGGGCTTTGATGTGGAAACTGATGCTTTCTGCTGTTGAAACGCTAATTTGGTATTTTTACTTTAGTAAGGAATCACCTGAAACTTTTTTCATTCTTTGATTGTATTATTGTCCCTTGTCTTCTCTGGTTTTTATAGGATGAAAGCACGTTGCGTGACAGAAATGCTTCTCGGTGTGAACTATAGTGACCTCAGAGAAAAGTCTTTCATGTTGATGAAATGAAACATCAAAGCAAATAATTTGCATTTGGATTTTATTTTCTAATCATGTTATATTTGAGTTACTTCGATACGAACCACTTTAAAGGAAATTCATGTGACCGTATCACCAACAAGCCACCCTCACTCAGAAGATCTGATTCATTTTTTCCAAGCTCCTAAAAGGCTTTTATGTGAAAATGACTCATTGTCGGAACATTTCTAGCATATTATTGTATGTCTGAGCGTCTTTTGTCTTTGCTATTGAAATATACCATTAAAATAAACTTTAGTCTAACGTCAAAGCTTAGACTGATGAATAAAATACTGGTTCAGAGTTGTAGAAAACGCACAAACAGGGTCTATTTTCCAGCATATTCAGTCCCTTTTTGTTGTTTGCAGATGAACAACTTAGTCGAAACGTACCTGCACTGAAACTATTTCACGGCAAACGGTGTGAGGTCGATGTTGCAGTGAAGGTAAATTCTCTGCACATGGTGCAGCTCTATGCTAGACGTAGCTGCAATGATATTTAGGCTAGTAGATGTTGCAATACTCCATAGAAGTATTAGTGGGATGCGTTAAGTCTCATTTTAAAACTCTGTTTCAAATGATGTCAAACGCCGTCATACAACCATATGTCCATTACATTAGCATGGTTGTTAACCAGTACACCCAGTAGAGGGCAGTGCAGAGGTCAGAGCTGATTTCTGAGTTCAGTGTCAGATCATAAGGAGACCTGCGGGGCCAAGGCCTCAGTAAGAAAAGTAGCTATTGGCTTTTCCCAAAGTCGCTCAATGATGTCATCGTCTAATTTGCATAATGATTATGAGTTTATTATGAGAGACGAAGAGTGATAAAAACCCACCTTAAATATGTTTAGAGCAGCAAAAAAGAAACCTTTCTTCAGTATTTTCTTCATTTAGTTTAGATTAATTAGGGACCTTCAACATGTTACAATAAATGTAACTCTTCAAATGTTTTTGTCCTCACTCTTTATTAATCATCATGGTTATCCAGCAGTAAACAGGGTGGGATCAGCCTTTGCCTGTTCAGACTGAGCATGAAGCAGGTAATGAAGCTGGAGGACGGATAAGATGACGTGTGAAGACCGAGCGCTATGAAAGAGGAAGGACAGTGGAGCGATAGAACCTGCCGCTCACAAAGAAAAAGCAAACTATACGTGCTTCGATGCAAGTCTACAGAAAATCTCTGAATTCTCCAGTTTTTCCAGAAAAGGTCGGTCGATTTGTCGGCATGCACTTTTTTGGAAAAAGGTCGCAAGAGGCGTCTGAAAGCTCGATAAAGTCACAAGGTTGGCAACACTGAAGTAAACTGTAATGAAATTCCTTCTGATAAAAAGGGAGCGAAGTGGTCTGTTATACATCATTATTACAGTTATTTTTTGTTCTTTTCGTTGGTCACATGTACATGTGCGGTACCATCCTGCCCCACGATCCCCGCCGACACTGTCCTGTTTGTTACGCATCCAAAACTCTCTCAGGACCCGCCGCTACTTCGCCGGCCTCTCCTATTCTCATTGGTAGCTTGTCAGGTGTCTTATCAAGGGAACAAAAGCTGACGCCCAACTTCTGGCATTTATTACTATCTATATTATTTATTATGTGCAACTTGCTTTTATTGTTGTATAAAAAGTTTCGTTGTAAGGAGTTTTTTCTGACGAAGTTTTAATCCTGTCCTCTCATGTTCTGTTTTGCTCTGTAAAGCACTTTGTGTTGCTCTTTGTAGTTCTGCTTGAGTGACGTAAGATTGAATATTTCCGTTAAATATTTATCTCCATTTTCTAAAATAATAACAGAGTGACAATCAATGTCTCAGATGTTTTTATTTTATAGAGCTAATACTATATATGCTATATTTTCACCAGTGGGGGAAATATAGGCAGACGTGAGGCTGGGGGTACTGAGGCTACTTTCTGTTACCCTTTAAATTTTGTTTAATATTCTTTCAGATATGTCAACAAAGTTTTGTTTTTCTTTTACCCCGAAAAGAGCTTAAAGCTGTTATTTAACCTCATAATGCTGCATGTATTGTGTTTGATAGCTTCTGAGACCTTTAGCATTGTTTAATGGTAAAACTGGGTTTAAAATCCTGTTGTACACAATCTAATACTTCTGGGGGATACCAGCAGAAAACTACATTAAAATAATTTTAGCATGTCAAACAATAATGAATCTGTACAAATGTTTTTGTTAATTATTTTTTGCCATTTTGTTAAAGCGCTAAATAATGATTTCAGATTAAAAAATTATACCTTTATCCTTATTCGCTTGAAAAAGTTAGGAGGCTTCACACACTGACTCAGACCAAATAATCCAGCCTCCTTTTTAAAAAGATAATGACAACAATTAAAAACAAAAAAACATAATCCTACTGGAACAGATGTTTATTGCTCAGCCACCCCATTCAAATATTCCTGGATACGCCCCTGTTTATTTACAGCTGAAACAGCATCAGCAGTAAAAATAACACAATCTAAAGTAATGTTGACAATATTGTCTTTCTTTAATATTTACACAGTATTTTACATCCCATTTTTCATCAATCAAAAGGAACCTTGGCAGCACCCGACTGAATAAAACTAAATAAACAGAGCTTGATTCGTGGTGCCGGAACATGAATTTGTCATTATATTAATCAAAGAAAACAAAATAGTTTCTATTTACTGACTGGCACGGCGTCTCCTGCGAGTCCTTATCAGATTTAATCATTCATCCAATCAGGCTGTCAGCATCTCCTCCTGTTCCTCTTCCTAACTTGATGTTCCACATGCATCTCTGTTTTCTCCTTTCCGGGATAAAAGCCCATTTCAGCATGAATCCAATTTCCCATCCGGACCACCTGACAGCACGGCTGTGATGGAGTGGTGGCAGAGGGAGGGTTACATGTGTAGACACCCTGAACTTGTCGTTGAGCCCTGAGCGGCTCCTCTCCACCGGCGGGGGGTTAAGTACCTTGCTTCGGGCTCTTCCATGGCGACTGCTGAGGGACAGCACTGTGTCACTTTCCCTGCTCAGACTCTCCCCGCTGAGACTCGGATGCAAAACAGCAACATGTTTGCCAAGTTATTGTGTTCCCACTGAAGTGGAGAGGCTGGCTGCTGTACATCACACCGCCTACAAGCCGCCTCACCGGCTCAGCACCACCAGGAAGAGGAATATAGGCAGCATGTCGTCAAACTACTCATGATGTCTTGATAGTAGCTGACAGTTTTTAAGTTTTCTTAATCCAAAGGCCCCCTGAGGGTTTCCCAGCGTTACCGTGATGGAAAATATATCCAACGGGACGGAAATATTTGTGTATAAATGTGTGATTTCACACTTTGTATGTCAGAGCAGCTTCACTTAAGCTGCTATAGTTTATTATCAGGAAGAGGTTAAATAGGATTTACCCGAAACTTTTCTTCTGTTTATTATTTTATTCATCCTGTGTTGAACTTTGCCCTTGGCCCTTAACATCTCATATCATAGCAGGTAGTTTCTGAGATCTTTTGCATCACTTTATGGTAAAAATTTTGACATATCAAACAGTAATATATATATATATATATAGATATATAATAAACACTACAGATTTATAATCTTAAAATGGTTAGCACCAAAGTGATCCAAAGTGATGTGTATTAGATGTTAACCAATATATTTTTGTGGTTGCTGTTAATACATATTTTTTTGTTTATCTTTTCAATTACAAATTGTCCAAAAACAGCTGATATTTGGTTAATATAGCACTAGCTCCATGTTTCGGCACATGTATCCAGTCATTTCCAATTAATAGGATGGTCCTTACTTTTAACTCTTCTACTGCAACAGCAGTTATTTTTAGATATTAACTTTTATTTACACTGAACTTCATTTTACAAGCTGGTTATTGCTGCTACTGTGCATTTTAACCTTTAAAATTTATACTAAAGAAGAAACAAGAAAACTGTTTCTTTCCTTTTATCTTTTCTTTTTGGACAAAATCAATAAGAATTAATGTTATTAATAAATGGCTAATAGAACTGTTACAGTAAAAACAGTTAAAGGTACAGTCTGTAAAAATTACTGACATCTAGTGGTAAAGATGAGCATAACGCAGTTGTGAATGTACGGTGGCTGTCACTGGACAAAATTCTTCCGGACGTGTAAGGTGGATCCAGCAGCCTCATGTCTGTAGAGACTGTGCTACAGGTAATTACTTCCACATTATGTACGAGTGTACTGTCTCTTCTGTGGTCCTTTTACGGTGCCTCAGCTCCTATCAAACCAAGCTGCAGTTTTTATGCTCGGAGGGTTTTCAGCCAGATTTATTTCCATTCATTTTAAAAGATTCTACCAACGTGCTGGTAAAGGGTTAAATAAAACTCAACATACGTGTGCTCACACACATATATCCAGGGAAGCCACTTTAACTTCTCACAAGGTGTGTTTAAATTCTGCTGCCATGTTCGGATGCTCTCAGACGGCTATTTCTGTAATAAATGCATGTTATGCCAGTTTTACCAAGCAGAGCAACATGTGGGAAATTATATCACCTACTTTTTATTTATATTCTAACTGCTTGTGACATTGGAGGAGCAAATATTTAATTTCATGGCCCTGGATCTCTATTGCATGAAAATGAGATAATTATCTGTATGTTGAGAGTTTCTCTCGATAATAATGAAGCTGTACATAAATCATAAGAGTTGTCTTTGTAACCTTTAGTTAATTAACATCTGGGTTTCTCAGTTAGCAGAGCAGTCAGACTTTTATTAATTTTTTTGTAATTTTGGGGAGCAATAAAGCAAAGGTATCATCATCCCGTCGCTGCTGCTGTTGTGTAGCAAATTGTTCAGTTAGGCAAACTGTGAGCTCAGTTCATCATTATAATTCATTTATCAGAGTTAATCTAAATGAAAATACTCCATGTTACATGCATGCTGCAACCAAAACGAAGCTTATCCGTGATCATCTGGCTACGGTTTTGTCCTCTCTTCCCAGGCAAGACTAACACGAGTTCATTTGTTGTGTAATTGTGATCATTTACCACAAAAAGCTTTGTTATTCTTATTTTAAGGCTGTTAGCATTAAACTCGGCATCACGCATAGAGAAAAAGTTCTCTACAGTTTGGCACATTACTGCCACCCTGTGGTGGCATCAACGAATTATAACCAAGTGAGAGTGAAAATTATTTTATCTTCTAATCCAATGGTGTAAAACCTCATAAATCATGGCAACCATCTGACTTCATGCTCAGCTGCGGACAAACTGCTCCAAACAAGGTTTTCATGCTGTATATCACATTTAAAAACAGAAAGTTTCCATTTTGGACAAATATCTCTGTTGATCGATGATGCCGATTCAACGCGGAATATTTTTATGCAAATAAAGAGGTTCAACTTTTTGCCAATTTTTGATTTCTTTCAAACTTTCGGCTCATTTTATCCTCCGAAGTGCTGAAAGCTTTAAGAAACACTTCTCCACATCTGGGTCTTTGTTCCGACGTCCCCGCTGCACAGAAAGCAGCCCCACTGAGGAGAGCAGCACAAAGCTATGCAACGCCATGAGGAACAGTTTCCATGTGAGGATATGAGTTCCAGCATCTTTGCAGAAAAAGGCTTCAGCTTGTTTTCACAGATCAATTGAAGATTTATCCACTTCCAACTTCTTATTGTCCCTTAGTTGACATTAAAGGGAAAACATCTCATCTGCACAGAATAAAACTGGACTAATTGTGTTGGCTTGGCACGTTTATCAGCAGAACTGTTGCTGGTTTTCTGTCAGTCCCACCATTTGGAACTGGTTCTGCTCTGAAGACTCAACAAAAAGCAGCATTTCTTCGGAAATAATGATCACAGTTCATGATAAAGACATCAGATGTAAGCCCTCAAGCCGCCAGCAGCACAGCCCAACTTCACTCCTGTCATCGTGCCTCCGTGCCAGTGCGTGCGCATCCCGTCACAACACAAACAACACCTGTAGTGCGCGACCTGCGCCGCATTTCACGCGCGGCTGGATCTGAGGGAGCGAGGCGTCAAAGTTGTGCGAGGATGCGCTTCGTGACGCCTCCTCGCGCCGCCGCTGCTCGTCCTGTCATCGCAGTTTCACATCCACACCATTCACACGGTAAAAAGCCGGCAACATGCGTGCGTTCATGCGTGCGCGCGCGTTTGTTTGTGTGCGTGTGTCTGTGTGTGCGTGCTGTCCGGTTTGTCTCCAACAACAGCGGCAGCTGAGCGGTGACAAAGAAAGCCCGTTTCCACGGTGCTCCCGGGGCTGCCGCTTCTTCTGAACACGCTCCTTTCACACGCAGAGAAACTGAGTCCGACCCCTGACGCGTGTCAGCCATGTCCACTCATCAGTCCACGCAAACACACGCGCATGCATGTATTTAAAAGAAGAGGTGAGAATAAAGCTGCGCGTGCAGGACTTACCAGGGCTGCTCCAGCTCCCAGTCCCTGAAAAAGTCGAATTCAAAGAGGTCCATTGCCGCTTCGGCTGGTGGTGTCGGTGGTTAAAATCCCAGGCTGGTGCTACGTGGTTCTACATGGGCTACTGAGACTGAGAGCGCGCGCATGTGTGCGACAGGGCGAGTGGAGACGAGCTGCTGCCGCTGCCAGGAAGCTGCTACGTGGTCGGAGCAAGCTGACAGCCAGGCAGAGGTGGAGGGAGGGAGAACACACACACACACACACACACACTTCTCTCTAACACACACACAGGCGGCAAGTCAGATATCCACAGAAAAATGTTTCCTCACAGAAACCAGAGATTCTTAGGTTTTCAGAGGTTTTCACCAAAACAATTAAATGAAAATGAAGTGATCATGTAAAACTGTGATATAAATACCTTGAAGAAAGAAGCAGTCTCTCCATTCCAGATGTTTCTTTTGTTTGTTTTTTGTTTTGCAGAAAACTGCTAATAAATAGTCTATAGCAGTGGTCCCAAACTTTTTGAACCCCGACCCCTAAGGTTACATGTGGTGTTGGTGACCCTCCCTTCCCCAATGCAGTTATTAATTATAAATCAGACGGGTCATTCTGCAGGGTCCTCTAAATATAAGGCTTGAAAACTGTCTTCAAGGATTAATGTGGATATATGCATTAATGTGTTTAATAATTTAGGTGTTAAATTTAGATTTCAATCTGCATTAATGGTTTGAATTTTACAGCCGTGATAAAAATCCCATATTTATATATAAATATATGTTATATGTTTTTCACAATTATCTGGCATCCCGCTGAAATGATCTCCCGACCCACAGTTTGGGAACCACTCCTCTATAATGCTGGTTTTCCAACCTACTTTTTCTCATCATGCAATACTACCTAAAGCCCAGTTACTACAAAGGGGTCTAAATTTTATTTATTTTTTAATTAAAATTTTTTTTTTTTTTTGCGTTTCCAGAGTCGAAATC
>JBAMHT010000006.1:28100161-28114447 GCA_037177075.1 Craterocephalus fluviatilis
CATCATTATTAAACACCATAGTGATATATATCGATATCGATCAATATGGGAAAAATATATTGTGATAATATTTTTGGCATATCGCCCAGCCCTAATCAGCACTTATTAAAATGTTATAAAACGCCATAATGAGATCAAAACGTGCAGATCAAACACCCACTGCAGTCCGAAGATGAAATAAAGCTTCATGACTCTTCATTTTACAGTGTACAGCGCTTTTGTTGGCTTTGTCGCTGTTTTAAATGTGCTTTATAAATAAAGTGGCATCATCATCATGAACTACCCCTGAGGCTCTAACAATGACTGCTGCTCCCAGCAGAGGGCATTGCTTTTATTATAAATCCACTTTATTTATGAAGTACATTAGAAAGCCACATGCTTCCCAATATGCTGCACACACAGCCCTCTGTCTAGTTATTACTCGGCTGAATCAACATCGTTAGTGCTCGTCAGCCCATGTGTACGGTGTAGATCCTTCTCCGCCTCCTGGCAGGTAGACCGGACTGTTGTCGTCCATTTTATTTCACCAATCAGCAGCACTGACGCAGGCAGAGTCCCGATCCAGAACAACAGGACTGTGGTCCACCAGCATTTTCAGGTAAAACCACATTAATGTAAGACAAGAAAATATCCTCCAGCCATAATCAGCAGCTTTTTCCACACCGATGACCAATCAGAAATCAGCATCTAAGCGTGTTTCTCTGATGACATAAGACATTCATGAATAATAAAGCAGGTGCCCTCATGCTTCCTTTTACTTATTGACATGTCACAGTAGAATAAATAAAGGTCATAAAGTACTGGCAGAGTCTTAGTACTTTTCCAAACATCTCTGTTTTACTGGTTCGGGACTCTCAGCCAATAACCGCATAAAGCTTTGCTACTGAGTTTCTCCACGTCGTCTGGGGGGAATTGAACTGTTGGAAAAGAGTGAACAGGATATAGAACCATGTGAAAACCATAGACCATGGTATGTTATGCATGAGTGCTAATGGCTCTATACATTTTTATTTCGCTCCGCGTATTCTGTAGCACACTATAAAGAATTAAAGAGTAAATCCGTTCATTGGGTATGTGAGCTACATAGGAAACTAGCCGAGCAGCTTGAAGGCTACCCCGCGAGGATTTACACACTTTCACACTCAAGGATCTGATTCATTGTGAAGCTTTGCTTCCGAAAACAAATAATTGCCATGATAAAAAAGGGAGGTGTGGGTTTTTATGCATCTCTGACATCCTGCAGTCTACCTCTGCAGCATTGTCAGATCAAACATTCATCACTCAGGCTGTCAGTAGAACAGAGAAGCAATGGCGATGTTTAAACAGCAGAATGATAACCTTCCAACGTGATCGCTCATGAAACGATTCCAGACTGTACTACTTACTTACATCTTATTTTCTGAGACAGTTTTACTGGAGAATATACAATAAAGCTGTGCGTCAAGAGCGTCCAACGCTCGAGTTGGAAAATCTGAACTTTCGCCATTTGGCGCGGAACGTCAACCAATCAGAGCGACTTAGCTTTAGCAGATATGCTACAAAGTAGCGGAAGGAAGCTGTTCTCATCACTTAACAAAAGACAGAACTGGAGGACAAACTAATCGTGGCTGTCTGTGTCCACCCTGTTATTTATGACCATGACAGGAACAAAAAGGAGCGTGTGGAGCGAATAAATAAAGCCGAGCATTACATCCGCCATCATAGAGAGACAAAAAAAAAGGGAAAACATCCGGGTCCTGCTGACGCACGTCGAGAGCTTTAAGACAGTTTATGATCCAAAACGTCAAGCTTCTGATTTACGAGCGTCCAACTTTGATAATATATTGCTGACATAACACAGACATTCTCTTAATATTGATATTGTGATATTGTGGGGTGACACATTTCCAGGATGATGCTCTCATTTAAACCTGCACAGCACAGACGAGAACCAAAACAAAAGCAGCGACAAACAAAAAGACGATTCACTAAAATCATTTTCTGCTACCGAATCGTGCCCAAAGAGATAAGTCCATGCTGCTCATACAGAGCTTGATGCTGCGTCATTGGTTTGAGGTGAGGGGCAGTGAAAACTCTAAAACCTGGAGGACCAGGGTTTCCCATGCAATGCTGCTTCACAGCTTGAAAGAAACATTTCTGTTTCTGACCATCATGCATCTGGGTTTTACGCCAGATCCCTCATTTCTTTATACAATACAGACGTCAAAACACAACATTTCTGCACAATATATATTTAAAACTTAAATTCTCTTGCTAGAATGTGTAGTGGTTCATCATCTCATGCCAAACACCAAGCCTTTGCTGTTTGCTATTTTTATACCCAATCATGGCACCCTCACATCTAAATCTACTGATTATAAAGTTGTTTTGTATATAAAATAGGGTTTGGACTAAAACGCATTAATTATGATAAATTCAGAAAAAGTTTGCTTTAAAAAACAGATGTAAATTTTAGAAACATAAGTTCGCACCCCAGGTTAGAGGAGGAGAATAAGCTGCATGTTGTTGCTTCTAACTAGTGCTCACACTCTCTTTCTGGAGATTCAAGAAAAATCTGAACATAATCTGAAAATATGGATGTTTGATGGATTTATTTAAGTTGGACGTAATTAAAAGGTAGTGGACATAACTTTGTTTGGTCACTTGAATGAATGGATACTGATACTTAAAAGTAAGAAGTAGCCACAGAGCGAGGGAAAAACTCTAAAAGGGGGGAAAAAGATGCTAAATTACAATTTGATCTTACACCGTAAGCTGTAATAGCACAGAACAACACTGTATGCTGTGACACATGCAATGATAAATGAAAACTGAATTAAAACTAAAAGTGTGACATCTCTGATAAAAAGAGTTTGATATTACCTGCTACTTATTGGCCAAAGACAACTTCTGGCCCCGTTGAATCTGTGCGCCTGAAAATCTGGCCCAGCTATAATCATGTTGCCCTGATTTACACATTGATCTGCGATGCTGGCGGAGGCAGCGCCCCCTTCCTGCCAGCATCAGTCCCTGCTGGCGGACCAGGAGACGTCCTCCTCTGCTCCTCTGCTCCGGGACCAGAGCTGCAGGCTGATCCCGGCCCCTGGATTAATGTCAGACATGACTATCAATGCAAAATGTGGATGGAAACATTAAAAAGTTAAAAGTACTGAAACATGTACTCTTCCATGTAAACCATTTAAATAAACACAATGCTGCTTTTTGGGACAACTATTGTTATGCAATCAAAATGTGATTAATTACAAAGCCTCTAAATGAACCCAGAGGTATATTGGGCTCGTCCCACTGAGAGGAGACTGGGTTGGGTCGCTGGGGAGATTACGTCTCAGCTGGCCTGGGAGCATCTCCGGATCCCCCGGATGAGCTGGCCGATGTGGCTGGAAAGACGGAAGTCTTCCCTGATTGGCTGCTGCACCCACGTCCCACCCCCAGATAGGACGGTAAATTAAATTAATGTTTTTGATCATGCCCTACCCCTAATATCAGCTGAGGGCTTTTTGCCTCTGAACCTTCCTTGTGTTTGTTTACAAGCTTCATTTCAAATGAAGTCGCACCGAAGGACGCTTCGATCGGAGAGGGAGGGTAGCGACTTGTCACCACCCGTCACTCGAGATGCGCGGCAAGTCTATTTCTGACTGACTTCCAGACTGCGTCAATCGCCGCCGTTAAGATAGAGCCAGACAGGAAGCCAGAAGTCAGACAGGAAGTCAGACAGGAACCAGTGCGAAACATCAGGAATATTTAAAAAATAAAATCTCTGCTGGTTGATGGGGAAAGCGACTCCTTCTTTTTCCTCTTCTACCTTCTCTAAACGACCAGAAAAACATCCTCCAACATGCAGAGGGACTTTTTTTTTCTTTTTACTGCAGCATCTTCATCCACAGCCATTATAGTGAGAACTGATGAATTCACTGTAGTCTCTTCACTCTCGCTGACGGATCTGGTATAAATTGGGGGTTTACGAGACTGCCCAGAAATAAGGGAAACTCGGTCATTGAGGGACCTCTAAGATATATTGTCATGGTAACCTACCTACAACAGTGTTTGTTTGTTTTTTTCTCCATGGTACTCTCTGTAGAGACATATTTCAGGCCAGAACCCCCAAAACTAATTTACATTTTAGTTTTGTTCCCCAGTGGGCTAGACCAGGAAAACAGCAGAATAATAACGTAGAAATAATGAAAAGTTTCCATTTTCCTCTAACTGGAAGGGCAGTGGTTCGAACCCCGCTCCCACCTCAGTCACGTGTCCTTGGGCAAGAAACCTTTCCCTCCTTCCATCCAGTGACGTCACTGCCAGTAGAACTTACTTGTATGTCACTTTGAATAAAAGCCTCAGCTAAATTATGTAACATGAACTAGGTTTTAATAGTTTTTTTGCCTCAGTTTTTATTTATTTATACATTTTATTTTCATCGATTTTATTTGATATTTATTATTAAATATATTATACATTTTATTATATTTTTACAAGTAAAATATGTCTTTATAAAATAAATTATATTTAACATTTGTTTTTAAATACATTTTATAATCATAATAAATGCATCTATTGTATTATACATTACATTTTTATTTTGTATTTTAACTATATTTTACTTTTAATTTGTTATTTTATTAAAATGTTTAATTTAATACAAACTCTTTTACACGTTCATCACAGCTTAGATAAGAATGGGTCTACAAATTCACAAAGCACTAAAAAATCCAGTATTTCCCATGATGATCTATGACTTGTTTTAAATTTACATAAATAAACATTTCCACATGTGTGCAGTAATCCTGAGCATCTTAACTGATTTAGCTCATAACTGATACAAGATCTATTTCAGTAAATAGGAAAGATATAAACAATATGATGAGTTATCCCCTTTATTTTCTCCATTTGAGGGACACTGCCCTACACTTCTACTACTGAGGCTAATGGGGTAGAAATGTGATGGCAAAGGTCCCAATTAAGGGTCAAAATGAGAGCTGGAGGTGAAAATGAACTGTGATAGTTAAACTGATTAATTGTTGACTTAGAAATTTGCGGTGAGCTCTTGAGAGCTTTGCTTTCCCTCCTACTAGTAGTTTTATAGCCCTCATTAACCTCAGTTCCAGATGTGTGTGCGTTGCATCTTCTTGTTGGAAAATGCTGTAAAAGGTTTATTAAAAACTTAACAACACTGCTGCAGGCATACTTTGATTTTTGGTTAATATCATTGGTTAAGGACCTATTCATATTAAATCAAAAGAGATCACTTAACCTTAATAAAACAAAAACGTTCAGCCTGATCTCCATAATGTTGGTTTTACTTTTCATGTCTTTGATTCTCCATCGCAGGGCTTTTAAATGAATGCACACTGTTAATAATTCAGCTTTTAGGAGCCCGATAAAGTCAGAGGTGTAATTGGTCTATCCACTCATGTCACCATTATGTATGACAACACCAATTCTTCTGACTGGACTCACTTCTTTAAGTTAAAATTTCAAACAGGACACTTTTGTCTTTATAATAGGAATAAAGCCGTGTAGCAGGCTTGAGCCCCATTAGGGAGCCCATTTCTACAACTCTCCGTTCTTGAGGCGGGAACGGTGCCAACTCATTTTGCACCGCACTCTGAAATAAACAGAGACGGAAAAAAGTAGAACTGTTGCACTTCACGAGGCCAAATCCCTGAGCGTGATTAAACCAGATCAGCTTCAAGACACAAGTTGACATTATGTTTCATTTCAATAACAACTGCCAATACCCCCACTGGGAAGCACACACTTGCATGCTAAAACAAACAGTATCATCCCTTTTACGCATAATGAGCTATTAAATTTATTCCTTAAATTAAAAAAAACCTTACTATCAATATAATATAATTCCCATAAATCCTAAAAGAAACTGTAATGAGTTCCAGTTTCTTCCAACAGTCTCTGCAGGAAACACACACACTGGTGCACGGAGTTAATTTTCTCTGATATTTCCAGTAAAACCTGCTCTATTGACACTGCCATGCCCACTGGGACCCCTGTGAAATAATATGCTAGCAAGATTTATTGCACACACACACACTCTGGGAGAATGAAAGAATATGTTTGTCACACACTCTCACACTCGCAGGAAGACACACAAATATAGGACATAATGGTTCCCAATCTCACACACACACACACACACACACACACACACACATATGCAAGGTAATGGCTTCAATCCCAACTCTCTCAATAGAAATACTCCCATGAATACGACACGCAGAGAGAAGCCTGGTCGCTTGTAATTAAGTTCTACATGTGCAAATCCAGTTGTGAGGCATTGCTTATGAGATCGGCTGTATAATGACATTGCCCCAAAAGGGAGAACGCTTACTTAGCATTTAAATAGGTTCTCTCCCCGCTGAAACTGTGTACGCGTGTGCATGTGTTTGCAACTCAGCCACTGCACCATGCTGTATTGCATTGTGTGTGTCTGGGTGTACAAATGAGTGAGAGAGGGTTGTGTTTGTATGATAAGCGCTGCCACATACGGGGGGCGTGTGTGTGTTTGTGAAGCCAATCTATCAGCAGTTCAACAGAGATTAGGTTTTACATAAACAGGTTCCTGCTCAGGAGCCAGATTCTCCGTCTCAATTCTCTGGCTTTTGTCCTTTCCCTGGTTTGCTCGTTTTCAGTGCAACACACGCACACACGCTTTGCTGCTTCGGTTTAAAGTTGATGCCACACATGATCGTTGGAATCAGACATTCAGCCATCATCAGGGTAATTACTATTTTAGCATGCTAGCTCGATTATTGAAATTAACAATTCAGCCAGTGTCTGATTAATTTGCTTTTTTTAAAATGCTAGCTAGTTCAACTCTTAGCTGAATCTGAGATTTCAACAATTCAGCTAACATCGGACTTGTTAGCCATAACAGCATGCTAGTTTGCAAAACTGCTAGCTAGACGGTAGAAATCAACAATTCAACCAGTGTGATGGTACTTAGCTGTTATAGCATGCTAACAACTACTTGCTAAATTGTTGAAGTCAATAAATAGCTTGTATCAATTTAATTTGCTGTGTTAGCATGAACCACGAGCTTTTAAATTAATTATCCTCCCAGGGCCACAATAATGAACTAAACATGTTCGTTGGCTTGCTAAACTACTTGCATGTGGTTGAAATCAATAAACCAGCTTGTATCAGGTTAATTAGCTGTTAGCATGCTAGCAGGCTGGACTGGGAGTGTCCTGAGCTCATTCAGCTGCTGAAAAAGCTGTGAACTCCCTGTCTTGTACACCTAACGCAACCATTTTTCCGTGCTGCTAAGTATTTTTGCACAACAGCAAAGTTTGAATAATGGAGCACACATTTCCACTCAGGTGTGCTGAAAGTGAAACAACCTCTGATAGTGCGGTTTAAATGGCCTGAGGGAGACAAGGCCCTTACAGAACCTGGCAGTTCTGCACCGTATGCTGTGCTGCTGTTTGCCAGAGGGGTAAACATCCATCTGACGGATGGGAGGAGTCCCAGTCAACGATGGCGGATTTGTTCAAGCAGAACTTCTGAGACAAGTCTTAGACAGGTGAGAAAACGAGACTAAACTCAACAAAATACAACATAGAATCAAAACTGAGCTAAAATGTATCTTAAACTGTCTCTAAAGGAATCTGTGGATTCTGAGGTGGAGAACAATTGTTTCTGGCTGCTGCCTGATCAGACGGCATCCCACGGCATCATTAATAAATTCATCTTTATGCAGCCTGTAGGGTCAGTTTAAATCTTTGAGAGTCAAGTAACTCAAAATGAACATATATGGAGATTGTAACCTCGCTTTATCTGCATGAACCCCACCTCTTCTAGGTTTTGGAGTTCATGATTGTTCTCCACAAAAAGTCTATTTAACACTATCACAGATAATGTTTGCTGTACTGTAGCGGCCTGGCTGTGTGAACTGTAGTTAATCAAAGTGTCAAACCTGAGTTTGCTCTGCAAAAACAAAACTTGTTGTTAATAGTGTCCATTTGCTGTCCTTTCTTTATTCATACTTTGGATATATTTGTAGATATTTGCAGCTGTTCTGCCTGTAAAATCCAAAATGACTGCAACTGAAGTTTTATCAGAACTATCCAGTATAAATGTGGTGCGTTGCTGGGTGTACTAGTCAATAAGGGTGTGACGATACACTCAACTCACAAGACGAGGCGAGCTGAGGCGATACACGATATTGGATCCACGAGAACGAGACGATATTTCCACATTACTTTTTATGAAAAAATGTGACTTAAAAAAAACCTTACTTCTTTATTCAAGTTAAAACATTGCAGGTGCATTTAGAAATGTTAGAAACTTTAACTTGCATCCTGAGCAAGTGTTTCAAAGTTAAACTCTTTCTACAAATAAAATCAAAATATTTCTTGTTTTTATTATTTTTTTTATTTATTATTTTTTTTATATATATTGCAGTATGTGACAGTATTTACAGTGCAGTGTATTTACATTAAAAAACTATTACACACACAGACATGCTAAAATAGTATTTGTAACATTCCCCTGGAATTGACTGGGCCAGTCCATCACCCACACTACAGATCTTGGTGAAAGTGATGCATATTTCTTGTTTTTAAAGGCAAATGACTGAAAAACATCAAGTCCATAAAGTGCAGTAAACTCCAGTAAACAATGGAGGAATGTATCGCTGCGCGCCCACCCGGTTGAGATGGAAACAGCGCTGGAAGCTGCTCATCAGCGTGCAGCTACAGAACGATTCTGACTTACCTGCAGACACGGCGTGGAGACGCCCGGCTCAGCTTATTAATTGATAAAGTCGTAACATTTTCTCTGATTTCTCACGTGAAGCTCTGACATTTAGTTGACCCAACTTTGTGCGTTACGCTGAAATTGTGTTTGGCCTTACTTGGTCTGCTGTATACCCGCAACAGCTTTTCACTTAAACAAGAAATACAATGCGAGATCTCGTGGCATGAGTCCACCTTCACTTAATATCCTCAGCTCCATCAAACCAGATGTTCCTTTGTGACTTCAGACCAGATGTTCCTCAGCTCCATCAAACCAGATGTTCCTCTGCTCCATCAGACCAGATGTTCCTCTGCTCCATCAGACCAGATGTTCCTCTGTTCCATCAGACCAGATGTTTCTCTGCTGCATCAGACCAGATGTCCCTCTGCTCCATCAGACCAGATGTTCCTCCATGTCCATGGGCCGCTTCCACTTCGAGTATGGTGATCTTTGTTTATCTGCCCTGCACTCAGTCCGAGCCCAGAATTAGATGCACAATAAAAATGAACATTGTATCGAGCACCATCCTTATATAGTCGGCATCGAGTTTGAAATTTTAATATTGTAACAACCCTAGAGGAGTATTAAGAAGTATTAAAACTAAATTTAGGACATATCACTTATTTTCATAAAAGGCAGCAAATATAGGATTAAGTAGCATTAGTTGTCTCATTAAAACCAACACCCCAATGTGGATTTTCTTTAAATTGACCAAACACTTTGTTTATAGAATAAAAAGCGAGAACACACGTTTACATGATGCTCTGATTCTAAACACATCATATAAACCTAAAAAATGCAGAACAAAGAGAGAAACTTGTGGCAAGAAAACAGACAATATGAGGCGAAGCCTGGCGGCTTCACTCTGACTGAGGCAGTGTCCGAGTCAGCGGAGCTGGTGCCAGCGTGGTCCGGCTGGCTGGCCAAGGAGGACGTGCAGCTTCGCATCATGATGCTCCAGCTGCAGTCAGCACAGCACGGCCACGCACACTTTCTGTCTCCTTCTGTAGCCGTTGGTGTTAAAGGTGAATCTTATTCCCCATCATGAAATTGCTTTACACTGTGTAAACCACATAGTGATCGGGATAGATTATCATCTAGCCAAGAGAGACTACAAATATGTTGTGTCTCTTTTTTTCATATTAATGAAGCTGCGGTGGCGAAGAAGAGCGGTTGATGGAGATAAATGGAGAGCAGGAGGAGAGAGAGAAAAGAGAGCAGGACACTCAGAGAAGGAATAAGCCTCCATTGTTTCTCCTTTCCACACACATACACACACACAATTTCTATTTTCTTTGCACCAAGGGGACTGAAAAAGAAGAGTCCCAGAGGACAGAAAGGTTAACCTGTCGTTTTAAAGGCACACGTGTACACACAGAGGGTCAGTCCACCTCATACAGTCAGCAGGAAATACAACCCACTGTCTTCTTCGGAACATCCCACTGGAACATCTTGAAACATTTATATGTTACAAAAGATATCTACCACCTAAAGTACAAATGAGCTCAGTCATTATAATTATGTTGAATCTGCCTTGACACACGCTGTCACACAGCTCGATTCCTGAATCAGTAAATGTAGCAACGCTGGCACTTAGCAGGCGGCGACTCGGGCCTGAATGTTGCTCCTGTATGGATTTGAAGCTTTCTAAACTGGCTGTGACATGTAAAACCCCGGCTGATTAGTCTATAGCTGCAGCCTGCTTTGATCCCAGGCATGACTTAGCTCCTCTTGTTGAGACAGCCCGGGTCTGCGTGCAGACTGAGCCCAGTTCAGCCCTGAGATTAGCTGCATGTCGCTTCATCTGCTGAAATTTTAAGTTGGGGCATGTATTCGAGTGGTGGGAAACTTTGAACATTGGTGACCCATTACAGATTTTTAAAAACGTACTTGTCTGTCATAGTGATGTGTGATACCACTGGTTTCTTTCCAATCCACTACCAAGTAAAATTCAAACCAGTATCAGCGATAGCGATGCGTCAATGATACTTTATACAAAAAAATGTGTTTGGAAAATGACACAATTTGATATATCTCTAAAATTCATACTCTATGCAGATGACACTAACATGTTCTTTAGTGGTATTGATCATGGTGAACTTTTAACCATGATAAATGAGATACTAAATAAACTGGAAAAGTAGATGGAAATTAGGAAATTATCAATAAATTTAGGTAAAAATGTAAATAATTTAAGTAAAATTTAAGTAAACCAAAGGTAATAATGTTAGGAAACTCTGCAGAAGTACAGTTAATGATTTAAGGAGTCCATAATGAAAATATGCATGAAAATACATTTTAAGACTAATAATAGACAGTAAGTTATCACGGATAGCCCACGTCAAGTGATAAAAGTGAAAGTGCAACTTCAATCAAATGCACTCTGTACTTAATCCTGCTCTTTGGTACTCCTACACTTACAGTAACATATTGTGTTGAAGTGTGGGGAGATAATTACCAACACATAATTAACCCATTAGTCGGGTTTCTAGAACCAATTCATAATCCCTTTATTCTACCAAAATTGCTGAAAAACATTGATCTATCAGAGTATTACACATTGATCATTTTCTTTAAAGCAGTCAACAAATCATGCCCCAGTAATTTACCAAACTGTCCGAGATTCAGGAGAGTTCTTATCGTTTCAGATTATACGGAGCGTTCACTCTACCTAAATTTCCAACCACTCATTAGAGTTTTTGTGTGTCTGTACATGGAGTGAAACTGTGGAATAATCCAACACAAACAATGAGGACGGAGTTTCTTTCATCTAGTGTCATTGCCGTGCCTTAGCAGGCATACGATGATCATTTACTGTAATGTTTAATAAGTCTGTTGTGATTTTGCCCACTTCTTTACAGTGTTTGTTTGTTGTTTTTCTATTCTCTTTTGTTCTTTTGATCTCTTTTTTTGTTTTGTTTTTTTTTGTTCTTTTTAGATATTTCTTTTTAGACATGCACTTATCTTATTGAGTGAAATGCATCATCAGACACTGTCATAAGTGGGTTACCTGTGTCATGAGAGTTCAGAATGAATCTAAAATGAAACTAAATTAAAGGGAAATCATTACCAAAGCAGTTGAGGCAAGGAGGAATTTAAATACTGACATTTTTATAGAATACTTTGTCGCTTAAACTGTAATTACCAGTAAATTGCATGAAGAAATATCTAAACGAAACAGTTGTTGCAAGCTTCTCCTGCAGAATGCAAGAGGCAGCCATGAAGAACAGTGTAAACATATTAAAAGAAGTATATTCTCAGCCTTACTACAAATCAACTTGCTTGAACTCATGAACATGGATATTTTAATATCTTTCTCATGCAAACACAGTTTCTGGCTCTTAAACCAAATATTATGGAAAATGCCTTCCAGCATTACGATTGTATTTCACATTTCACTCAACATTTTTATGTGGACTGGAAAAATAGAGCTATTGGCTTGCTGCATACAGTAGATTGCATAACATGACATGCACTGATTCAGTTTACAGCATTTATAAAGTTTTGTTTTCTTCACTACAATAAAACAATTAAAATTTCAACACATACAGACACATCTTTTTTTTTTGTTGCACTTTCATCCGATGGAGAATGGTGTGAAGCTGGAGCCCATCCCGACCAGCACAGCTGCCAGTTTACCAGTTCATCAGAGAGCTAAAGGGCTGATTGTATCTCTTTGCAGATGCACATGGAGGCAACAATGCCCCCCTCATGTAATGATCTTTGCTCTCTTTGCTTCACACGAGGAGCTGCTGCCCTGCAGTAAATCAGCAGAAGAAAATGGATGGCACACGTGCAGTCTAAATCAAGTCGGCAGACAAGTCCAATCAGTCACAGAAAGGTACATGGCCGTCGCAGAAAGCCCCTCCAAACCCCCTGATGAAGACATTACGGGGATAAGCATGACTCAGAAAAACAGCCACGCATGTTCACACCTGATTTTAAAATCAGAAATTTGCCTTTTTCCCTGCTTCTTGTTGGACTGTATTTAGAAAACCACAGAACAGGGAGCGTACAGGTTCTGGTTCTGGGTTTGAACCTGTTCTCCTGCTGCAGACTGAGGCCTAAATCAGGGGGAGCCAGCTCCGGTCCTCCAGGGCCACAATCCTGCAAGGTTTCACGTGTCACAGCACACCAGATTCCCATTAAATGGCTCTACTTAGCAGCTTGTTGTCAGGTTCTCTCCAAGCACGTTGACCCATCGGTCTGATTCAGATGTCCTGCAGCAGGAGACATAAACCTAAACCTGCATACAGCGGCAGACTTTGGACACTCCTGGCCAAAATACTTGCTTTTATTGACAGGAGCGTGCGATATCATGGCTGCATTGAGTATTTTCCGTCTGTTTGAAGCCATGTTTGTCCACATCCTCAGAAATGAACGTTGCACATTTGTGAGCTGTAATCTTGGAGTAACCACTCGAGGCAGTGTGGGGAGCGATTTCACCAGATGGTCGACATTAAAAAATGATAAAAAGTTTTGAAAACCAGTGCGAAATCGTCCACATCTGTATGATGAGGAGACGGGAAAAACAAGTGTCCATGCAAGAGGGAAGATGATGAGGAACGGAGTAAGGGACAGAACTGATGGTGTGTTTTACCAGTTATCAGATACCTCAGCTAGTCCATCATCCACTGATCTATAGTAAGTTTAATATTTAACTTTTATTCACACAGGTAGTCCCACTGAGACACACAGTCTCCTTTACAAGGGAAGATATTTACCTAACCGAACACGTACGTCTTACGATTGTAGGAGGAAGCCAGAGTAGCTTAAGAAAACACGCAAACTCCACACAGAACGTCCACTTTTCCAACCCTTCCCCAGCCAAGGGCCGAGCCAGTGGGAGTGAACGAATCACTGTTCAGTAGATTTATCGCGATTCTGATTCACTAATTCATAAATGTTCAAAGAAATATGTTTCTAAATGATTAAATGACCGAAACACAGTGTTAAAGTGTGGCATTAGGAAAAAAGCTGCGGATGGCACCAGCTGGTCCCCATAAAGTGTCCAATATGACCAAAATAATAACAGTAATCTCTTACAGTAACAGTAATCTACACAGATGAGAAAGCACCTCTTGCCTTCCCGCCCCATGTTAGACGAGGAAAATTAACAGCCGATGTTCTGTTCTGTTGCTCATTTCTTCTGCTAACACATTCTTCCTGTGGACTCTATAGCAAAATACAAACATTACATAAAAAACTATGGATCTCTGTTGGATTCATTTATGATTTGAAACAAATAAAAGATAGCGGACATACGTTTGTTGGGTTACATGATTTAATGGATACTGATACTTAAAAGTAAGCAGCAGCCACTGAGCGATCTGAAAAAACTCATACTAGCATGGTATGAGACAGTATGCTGTGAAAGATGTGGTGATAAATGACAACTAAATTAAAATAAGTGTAACATCTGCCATGAAAATGTTTGATTTCATCCGCTACTTACTGGACAAAAGCAAATTCTGGCCCTGCTAAATTTGTTCATCTGAAAATCTGGCCCAGCTGAAGAGGTAATTAAGTATCCCT
>JBAMHT010000006.1:28240985-28254711 GCA_037177075.1 Craterocephalus fluviatilis
ATACAATAAAAAGAAACAAACATCAACAGAAACAGTGCAACGGCCATCAAGCAAAGACAAATTAAAAAACAAAAACATCATACACCCAATAACAGAATATCTTCAGAAAAAGTACTTTACAAAAAAACAACTGTAATATTGTCCCTGCTCATATTTTCACTAGTGTGGGAGTTACTAACATGTTTAGCCACCAGTCCTGTACCACAGGCCACATCCAACACAACAGCCGCTTCTCGTGCGCCGCTGAAGTGGGACGAGATGCTGTTGGCTGCCAGACTTGGTGCTCGGTAGTCCAGAACTGCCACATCCTATTTAAAAAAGAAAAAAAAGGGGTAAAGATAGAAATGTGAGCAGCAAACATTCATTTGATACACTGAATAGTTGCTGTTGTAAAAGTGCGGTTAAACATTTCGGCAAGTTGCACTGAAACAAGGCTGGTTGGTTAAACTGGAAAGTGTCAGACACATTTCTTTGCTCACGATCTGTGCTTCATTTTTAGTGTGAGCAGGATTTTTTAATCAGAAGTCACTCAGCAGTCTGAGGACTGAGTAGGAGCTAAATATACTAAAATAAACTAAAAATGTTGGCAGTAAATTTACCATTGTATACATTTTAGCAGCTATTAACACCCTGAAGAACAAGTGTTTCTGAAATCTCTATGATTTTTCTGCGGCTGACATCTTTCATGCGGTGGAATATGTTATCATTCATGGATGCAAGTAGTTTTAAAAGATAAGATCACTCCTCTGAATGACCACTAGATGGCAATATAATGCTGCTATCATATCTTACAATGCGGCTGTACTCTGCTTTTCTACTACTGAGCCTCTTGTTTATCATTTTTGCCATTTTGTTTTATTTTTTGTGACATCTCATACTGTTGACCCCTTCCCAACTACAACTAAATTTAATTGAATTGGCTCTTAAGGACCCTGCAGCAGGAGTGTAACAGAAATGTTATGTAAGAACCTGAAAGGAGCAGTTTGTGTAATCTGCTAACATCCCTGAGTGGAAGCTGATCATGTGTAGGAGAGGATTACACATGTCCAGGCCAAAGTGTAGGACTGATTACTACATGCTTGTTTCTACCACTGAAAGCAAGACTTTACATATTTGTGCCACTCAGATATAATATTAGATTATTTTCATGATTTACAAGAAGAATAAACATGTTTTGGCCTCGTTGGAATAGGATTTACATAGAAATGTCATTCTTATGGAATAACATAAAGCCCTGGTTCAGTTCTATCACTGGATTTACCTGGAATAAAAGAAATGAACGATGCCAATACTTTGCTGTTTCCATTCATTCAGTGTGACTGCTCACCTGATCATAGTTCTCCGCCCACGAGTTGTAGAAGTTGACCTTTTCCCATGATGTGGTACTTTCATGAGCTGACAAGATGGTCCTTTTTACATTTTCAAATGTGTTACTGACATCTGACATGGTCTAAGACCTATCTGGGAAAAGAAAAATGGAGTCACTTAATAATTACATCAAAAGATATCTTTTTCATTTTCCTTCATTGCAACACCATGTAGATAGATTTAAAATTAATTAAAATTGTTATAAGAACCATTGCAAAACCACTACACTACAGGTAAAGACATCACTAATCTCCGTAGTACTGCCAATTGTGCATGAGTGTAACATAAGCTACTTCTCAAACTACCAAATTTGGGGAATCTTTTTATTTATTTATTTTTTTTTGGGGGGGGGGGTTAAAGGAGTAGCTGATGATTGTTAATGTTGACCTGTGTAGCTGACCGCTTGGTCAAAAAACTAACCTGACTTTATCTGGCCAAATAAAGGCCAGAAAAAATACGACGCTGAAGTTGGCATCCGATTTATAGCTTTCGATTCGTCATGTCTGTAAAGGGCACTTCCTCTGAATTTGTGCAAACTCAGACTATGTTACAAGAGGTCCTGATCAAAAACTGCAGTACTTAGACACTTCAAATCTGCACTGAGGTATTCTACAGAGTCTATAGATTACTACAAACACCATTTCTGATTAGTAATCTATAGGCCCAGTACAATACTTCAGTGCAGACTTGATGAGGATTAGTTCTGTAGTTTTTGATCAGGACCTGGTCTAAGGTAGTCCACATGCTTAAAAAGGCATAAAATTAGCCTAATTTGCATTTTCACAAATTGAATAAAAGTTTCACCAATCAGAAATGGTGTTTTTATTATTTTAGTAAGTCGTTATCTTTTATCGTTCCTGAGATATACGTGGTTTGCCGAACACATGTGCACATGATGCTGTTGACTTTTAAGGATTAATGGTCAGCACTTGAGGGGCCAATCATATTTTAGGGGTGACCCGGGCCCAACCAGGACTCGCCTATGGGCCCGCCCCTGTAACGTACGGGAGCAGACACGCATAAGGGACAAACTATGGATGCAGAACGACCCAAGATACGTTTAATGAGCTGTGAGAGGACACCAGACATTTCCTGCCCTCGGTAGGAGCTCCTGCCAGCCCGCTGTCGTACGTTACAACCTGGCAGCTTGTTCCAAGTACAGTAAACTGTTTCCGTTACATTTTTATGATACATAACTTTTGAGCGATGTTAAAAAGGTTTTTTGAAATGTAGGTGCTTGCACTATGAGTTTTTACTGTGATATTCAGGTTTTGCGCATTGCTAGGGGTAATGGAAGCACAGCGAATGTGCATGTTTAGGATTGGCAGGTTTCCTGAAGGGGAAACTCTTACTTGTTGAACCACCAGCCTCCTTTGTCTTCTTTGGCGCAGTTTTCTTTGTAGTTGTCGTTGTCCCGGTCGTACGTGGTGAACTTCATGTCGTGGTGGCTGGCCCACTCGGATACACCGACCTGATGGCCTCCAGACATCGCATCTCCAGCTGTGCCTACGTACGCTCCGAAGGTAAGGCGGTAGTGATCCTGCAGAGAGAGAAGCAGAAGGAAAGTAGCTTGTATGAGTCCTAAATGTTTGAGCTCAATAGAAAGTTTCAGGAGGTCATTTTGTTTCAGCTCTGAAAAGAAGTTGCCAGGTCTTAAAATCAGGTAAAGTACAAACAAAATATGACATGCAATGTTTTTCCATCATAAAAATCCCATTTTTACCCCAGAAGAACTCATAATTAAACTGTTTTCACATGTTTGTTGGACTCTGCTTTAGTACCTTCTCATCTGCTACTTTGACATTCTTGTACTCTGCGTAACGCTGATTTCCATCAAAGTCTTCCAAGTTGATTCTCAGGGAATAATTTCCTGTAACAGAAAGACGAAACATCTGTTAAAGGCAGGGTGCGAGATGTTTTACAGGAGCCTTTTTACTATACTGCTTAACATCCTCTTTACACTGCGATTGCAGCCAATTAATTAAATGCTAAAACATCAAACTAAAATATTATAGTCACCTGTGGAACGGGCAGGACTGAACAATACCATCCAATCATTTTAACCCACCCGTTAAAATGATTGGATGATGACATGTCAATCAAACTCAACTGTCATTTGCCCCTCCCCCTCTGAGTGTCCCTGTGCTCTGCAGGCGTGGCTCTGGCAAAGGTCTGCAGAACGAGGACCACAGATTGTAAAAAAACATGGTTGCACCTTAAAACCAGGTGAGCCGTAGGTTTCTGATGAGCTGAAAGAAGCTCAGTGGGAGCTTCCCACCGTCGCCATCTTAGTACCATACTTAGAAACCTAAAGAGCAGAGTCTTTAAGAGGACAGAAGTGCCACTCACGGTACATTTCCTGTTGTTTGGTTGCAGTTCCACTCTGTTCCCAGGTGGGGCGCTCAAATTTTAGAGACCAGAATGAATGGAGTCCTATAGAGCTATACCCATAAATGTGCCATCATGTTATTGTATAACTTTCTGTCTAGCAATTGGAAGATTGTGTTCGAAAGAGGGTGCACAGAAAATACCCACGGCTGAGTTTTAGATTTTAAAAAGTTACTTAAAGGAGCAACAAGCAAAAATTTATTATTTCTATGATAAATGTGAATGATAGATGTGAATCTCTAAATGTGTGATTCCATCTGGAACATAGCCTGACGTCACACACCGTCTCTCTGTGTTCATATCCAGCCTGTTGTTTACAAGGGTGGTCTCCTTCCGTGCATGTTTGTGCACGTGAAGCTCCGCCTCCTTCATGAACTGAGCGAAGGCCCTCCCTCCCTTCATGTACAGCCAGCCGCTCCGCGTTGAAGGGAAATGGTGGAAGTTGGAAGCGTTCATTTGAAAATGACGGGAACACATTTTACCACCCAAAGAGCCTCATTAAACAGGTAACAAACCGGGTAAAGCAAGGGACAAAACGAGGATAAACAAGACGAGCGCTGAGAGAACGAGAGAAGTTACGAGCTCGCTTTCCTTCTGGACCGATAAAGAACCGTCATTATTTAGATCTAGTGTTACTGCAGTGAAAGCTCCTTCAGACTTGCTCTGGGAAACATAAAGTTGTTGCTCTTGTCCTTCATACTGCTTGCATTCAGATTTAGTTCTGCTCTTTTACCTCGGAGCCGCAGCGGACAATGAGATAGAAGAAACTGTCAATCATGGCGCACATTGTTTTGGTCTCAATCCCCCTTTAAAGTGTCAATGATGTCATTCGCAGATTACGACCGGAGATTTACGGCAACAAGCCTTCTTTAGCTTGTGAATTTCACAGTACAATTAAAACCAAAGTCATATAAAAGTGACCGCAAATAGGAAAAGGCGGTGAGGGGCCGGGGGATGAATACATTCTGTTGTCGCTTGGTATGGGCAAGCCGGTATCTTTGGTCGTAATCCGTCCTTCGCTGGTCCGACCAACGGGACTCAGCAGCAGGCTAGCGCGTTGTGGGCAACAAGAACTCAATCTGTAGGGAATCACTACATTTTTAACTTGAAACACATGTTGAACTCTCGGGAACTACTTTGTGATCTGAGAGTTAGACCGTTTAAGACGTCTAGCTCCATAGGGCTCCATTCATTTTGCAGTCCGCCGATTGCCCCCATTGGAATTCTGGTGGAACTGCAGCCAAAAAACCGCTACAGTGGGACTCAATAGAGAGCGGCAAGGCTGTCCTTACTGTGGCTGTGCCTAAAGCCCCGTTTCCAGATGTCACAATTACAGGTTTTCTGGGTACGATTATTGTCAAATAACAACAATTTACTATATGTTAATGTCTTTACACTATAAATGTGTTAAATGTACAGAATTAGGGCTGCTGAAAGGAAAGCATCAATGCTGTGGAATTGAGGCTTTTTGCTTTGCACTGAATGATAAACAAAAAGCCATTACTCATATTAACCCTTTCAGGTCCTTCATTATGATTTGGTTGAGCAAGATTTTCAGTGTCTATCATGAAACTGTTTGATACAGAAGCAAAAAAAGAAAGAAAAAGATGAGACTGACGTCTTTTTTGTTGTCTCTGTGCAAAAGGTTGCAGAAGAAAATGCACTAAATCCCAGATGTGGGATTTTTTCTTTATTTCTGCCAATATTTTTTCAATATTTTTCAAGCTACATCAGGCACCATCTTGGTTCTGTCATGAGTCTAGTTACAAAAATCGCCAACGAGGAGGCTCTGAGAGGGGGGCTGTGAGCTAAGGCGCTGTTAGCCGACCAAAAACCGCGTTTGTGCTACTCTTGGCCTCATTTTCCTGGATATTTGGTACATGTCAATCATAAGGACATGCCCCTCATGAGTAATTATAGGATAAAATAATCCTAGTGGAGGAGGGGGGAACTGCAGTTTTGGCACTTCGCATAGGCTTTTGAATTGTGTATTTTCCAAATGTAGCTTCCTCGAACTGCTTTTCCAAGGTACCCTGACTTTAACAACTACAGATCTGTAACTCCAGTTTTCTTTAAAATCTTAATAGTTTCTTTTGAAAATTAGCCTCAGGCTATAACCCGGCGTATTTGCATTCATTAAATGTTCTTTGACTTGCCTTGTCCCAACCAAATAAAATAAACTGATGATCGATTTTGCCTTTTTAAGCAGAAATTCATAGCTGAAATTAGCCCATGTTTTTCTGACACCTTATAGGCATGTTCACAAGGTGCTCAGGGGCTTGGAAAATAAGTCAGCGTTAACCTTGTGCCGTGATGTAATGAAGGTTGTTATTTCCCAGCCAAAATTCTGCATCCATGTCTCCAAAACCATCCTTATACTCTGCCCAAGACCTGGCAGACACAGAGGAAGAATTGCTCTTTAGGACATGATGATTCCTGTGTTTTGCATGATGAGTTTTCACAGACACACCTGTTGAATGGCTCCGCTCCATTGATCCGTCTCTGAACCACAGTCCAGCCGCCTCCTTCGGTCATATCACAGTAGACTCTGACCGGAGAGGGGCTGCCGTGGGGTCTGATCCTGTACAGACCGCTGGATCTGGAGCCTGAGACGAAGATCTGGGAGCAGTCTGGTACGAAAACGCACAGATATGCAAACGGTTCATACAACAAGAGGCATGAAACCAGGTGTTTTTCTGCAGCCGGGAGGCCGTGGGCCTGACCTGCATGCTGCGTGTCCTGGATCTGGCCGGTTCCGGCTTTGCTGGTGTGGCCGTGTTGATTCTGCAGCTGTAATCTGCGCAGGAGGAGCTCTTGTTTCTGGAGTTGGCTCTTCAGATGCTTCTCCTGTTCCCGCAGACGGGCTGCCTCTTCATCGCAACTGTCTGCCGCCTACACACGCAGGCACGCATGCACAACGCTGTTCTGTTATTTTTATGTCTCGAACCATTTTAAGTCACTGGTTTTTATTCAAAAAAAGCCAAAAGTTTGTTTTTTATAAAATGTGGACAATAAGTCAAATGTCAGAAAAAGGCTGAATGAGGGGAAGCTGTTTAAAAACTCATTTGCTTAAGTGACTTAAAGACATTATGTTTTCAATCCGAACAAAAAAAACTGTTTAAAATTTTATTGACTATATTTACATGATGTTTTTTAATTCGGATTGAATAATTCAGCATTAAATAATTCAGAATTAAAATCTTCTCCTTCGGGTTTACATGGAAAACACATTTTTTTAATTGCGCTTTAAGGCCGGGGGTTGGGAAGGGCTCTGATTGGTTGGATGGAGAAAGTGACGTACCTTAAATGAAAACTCTCATTTAAACAGGTAAACAGGTAGTGTTTTCTTTGCTTTTGTATGTTTTGTGTTATTTGTATGTATGCAGGCTCCCTCAGAAAGCTTTAAATAGCTTCCATGGGGGACCTTTCTCACACGATTACATAGCTCACATTAGGTTTAACATGATTACAGTTATCTATGTCAGCTAACTTTTTGAGCCATGACCCCCAACATATGCTGGTGTTCACGACCCCCCTCCCGCAGCGACATTCTTTAAATGAATCATATCAGATGGGCCATCCTGCAAGGTCCTCTGAGGTGGTGCTAATTTTAGATTTATGTCTTCATTAATGGTTTAATTTTGACAGCTTTGATTAAAAAAAATCCACATTTACTTCATAAACATTTAGGATTAAAAATGTTTTTGCAATTATCCGGTGACTCAGTGAAATGACTTCCAGTTTGACCCAGTGAGAACCACTGCCCTATGTAACACGTTGAACGAGTGCATTTGTGTGGGAATAAAACCTCCAACCTTCAATAGTTTCTAACATAAAAATGTGTTATATGTGTGTCATTCTGCTCTTCATCATCTCAGAACAACAAACGACCAAAGGATTCACAGAAACCAGCGAAAGTTTCGAGTGGTTAAAATTATTTCAAAAATAAGAATATCCTTAAAAAAGTGCAGCATTTCTGTAACTTAACTTCAAAGATTAAATGTACACATATAGAAAAAAATAGTAGCTAATCAATGTATTTCAGCTTGTATTTGTTTAGTTTTGCTGATTCAGAAATCCTAACCTAGATTTATTTAATTATAAATATTTAATTAATTTAATTAATTATTGCTTGAAAGGCCTCTGAAAGTAAACTCTTGCATCCATACTTCGTACATAAAATGCTGGCTCCACCTTTTATGTTGATTCCCCTGAATAAAACAGCTTTTCCAGCATATTCTCATTTTCCCAGTAGTACCTGGATGTCAGCTGCTAAATGTAATAGTACTTATTTACTCTTTGTCATACATATAGGTTACTGTAACAACACAGATAAGACTTTAAGTATGATGAAACACAAAAAGACAATAAAAATGACAAACGAGTAATTCATGCAGTATCTTGTCAGATCTTACTTACAAACAGAGGCTGGGTGAAAGCTGTGATGACTATCAGTCTGATGATGGAGCCTCTCATCGTTTTGATCATCCAAACACCACAAAGCCAGGCGTTAGACTAGATTTTAGTTTTTCAGAGCGATGGCACATCCTCCTGCACATCTGGGCTGCTATAAAGCTGCCCCTGAAGATGCCTGATTCTCCACAGTCATGAAATACACCAAATATTCAGGGAGTGTTCAGAACAGATGCATGCTTCCCCAAACCAGCTTCCCTTCCAGGAAAACATCTGTTGATCTCAGGAACAACATGAAATGGAAAGTGCAAGTTTTATTTGGTGAATTTATTGAATGTAAGGTGAACAATAATAATAATAATGTTTATTTGAAAGCTGGGCGGACAGAAACAGAGCCGCCTCCACTCTTCTGTCCTCAGACCACTTAAATGTCCGAGTGGAGCATGTCCTGTCATCATCCTCTCTTTGTGAGTGTCATAAAAAGCCTTGAGGGGTAATTTCGTTGATTAGCAGCATTGTGCCATTTCCTATAAATGTTGCGAGCAGCTAAATGCCACAGAAGGTCATCCTTTGTAGGAGGAGGAACAGCAGGACACATTCTCCTTTCAAAGATTGCACAGAAACTTGCTGCTACGTCAAACACGGGGGTGGAAAACTTGGTCTTTTAAAGATCTGTGAACGCTGATGAGTTTTTTTTTTGCTTTTAACAACAACTTACCTCTATGTTTTCAGGTTTCAAAGAAGGAGAAGAACACCAGTTTTTCTCAGCTCCAGGACATCTAATATTGGAAAATGATTGGGACTAACAAGGTTCACAAACTACATTTAGTGTCTTTATGAAACCAGCGGAAAACACAAACTAATACATCACAGGTTGTATGCGATTGACACCACCTCCATTAATGTTTGTTATTTCTTAAAGGAAGCAGAATGTGCTTTAATTCCTCACTCATTTAAATTCAGTCTTCTCTTTGACATGAATCATTTACAGCCATGAAAGCATCGTCCTAGTCGTCAACTATGATGGGTACATTTTTCTTTTTTTGATCCTTTAATGGCTGACCCAAGAAATAAAGGGCAGAAAATCCATTTTTAAAATCTTAAGTTTTTATTTGGTCGTTCAAATAAAATGAAAAATAGTTCTCATGTATGTTAGTTTTTGTCGGAACTGTTGTAGTGCACAAAATGTCCACCAGGGGGCAGAAGACAAGAAAAAGATGTATACAACAATGTTTTGAGTAGGGATGCACTGATACCACCTGTTTTCCAAATGAAGTACAAGTACTTACATTATAGTGCTTACAATGTGAGTGCTAATAAATCCCATCACAGGTTACCGGACCAGCGCGCACCAGATTGTCAGACAACTGAGCAGATAATTATGCCTCCTATCAAATGGGCCATCCTCAAAATGTACGGCTTGAAAGAATAAAGTGGGTTTTAGTCGATGTTCACTGTTGTGACAAAACACCTCCAGGCCCATAATCAGCTGCTATGATGAATTAAATTTACACGTTAGATGTGACAGCCCTAGTTTTTCCCCATTCATGCTGGTTATCAAACATTTCTATGAGAACATGATACACTGATACCCAATACTGGCGCATGAAAGTGATGAAAAATATCTCAATCGCAGAGTGCTACATCATGATACACTCTGCTTTAGGGTTCATTTGGAATAACTTTATTACCATGTTTTCTTCATTTTAATGCAGTTCTCCCTTCACAAGACTGTGTTCTTTATTTCACTCTAATGGTGCATCATCATTTACATTTTTCATATTCAATAATCTGATTCTAACCAGAAGCTATTTCAGTTTCTGTTTCTTTTTACAGCTTTACTGCAGTTTGTGTGCAGCTTAGTGGTGATATGCACACAATACATCACTAAAACATTCAGAGCTGAATGCATGTGTGAACTGATGCTCCTCGGAGTTTGTGTGTACTCTCAGTGTTTGTTCAGCAACCTCTTATGAACTGTTGGAGCGTCCTCTTCACGGATGATCGACACTGAAAACATACAGATATTCACAGTTTTACTGTAAAGCTGTGATGAGTATTAGGGAATTACATTACAAGTGGGAATGTTTTTAAATGATTCACCAGGGTCTTTTTTTGAATAAAAATTACCTGGAATTTTAACAGGTGTGTGAATGATTTTATATCCACTACAATTATCACTCGTATTGAAACAGATTCAACATTTTTACACATTCAGTTAGGAAAAGCAACAGTAGTCATTAAATTTCCTCTTACAAAACCTATATTTAAGTTCATAAAGAGAACATCTTGTGAACATCAGTTTATGTGTTATTGGTGAAGAATAACTGAAGAACACACAAATGAGAACAAAAACACTTTTCAGATGAAAATGAGTATCTCCATCACATCATTTTATAATATATGAACATTCTTTTTTGAAAGGGTTAACTTTGATAAAGTGAAGCAAAGATTTTAGTCCAGATAAGGTCCCCAAAATGGATCTCTTGGTCCAGTTCGGCACCATTTGCCCCCAGTGTGGAACCTCAGTTTTTAGTAGGTTAAATCTTGAAACCAGTCCTATGATTTGAATGAATATCACTATTTCCAAACAAGTAAATACCTTCTGATTTCCTCTGCGATGAAGGAGCTGGCTCATCGGGCTGAGCATCGTCAGACTTCTTATAGTAAAACGGTTGGTCAGATGGGCCGAACCTCTGCAGAAACACCACAGTCGGCTTTGTTTGTCATTAACAGCCGTCCTGTCTGCAGAAATAAACAAAGTTTACCTTGTCAGGCCACATGAAGCTTATGAAGAGGATGACTGGAAGTCCAACAGCGAAGACATAAACACCCAGCAGCCAAGGGCGATGGTGGATGGACAGCAGGACGCTCTCTATGACGCCCAGCTGAGTTCAGAGAGAGAGAGACTTCGTCAGAAATAACAGCGACAGAAGATTTTATCATTTCATCTTTCAGTCCATCCCTGGTTCCTCGGTGTTTGCAGAGCATGAAGGTATTTCCTACCCTGCAACTTCAACACAGAACATGCTGCAACGTATGGTCTGAATCTGAAACGGAGCATCACGGCCACACAGAAAATAGCACACAATGGAAGATTTTTTTTTCTTCTATCCACAGACTGAAGTCAAAATGGTGAGCATAAACTTGTAATTTCAATTTTATTATTGGCACCTTGACTTCATTCTCAACATTTCAACTTTATTTTATTTAAATATCAACTTTATTCTCTTTTTTAAATTGTCTGTTTTAGCAAGTTGTGATGATATTTACAGTGCAATTGTGAAAATAAAAGGACGAATGGAGGTGAAAAAACAGGACCAAAAAAAGAAAAAATAGTATAAAAAAGTAACAATAACAGAAAAAAAGCTAGCAATTAATATACTTAGGAATAAAAGTAATCCAATAGGTAAATTTAACTTTGAAATCAACACTTCGACTTTATTCTCGAAATTTTGACCATTTAATTTCTAAAGTTTAAAACTGGCTTCATGTTTGTGACAGAAGATGCTGCATCAGCTGACGGGTCACCAGCATCAGAGCGGCCATTCTGTCACGTCAGTTTGGAGCAGAATCTCTAAAAAAATGTTTCCTACCACGTTTTGGGTCTGTCACACCAACAATTAAGCCCGTTCTTGAAGGGAAAAGGGGTCCAAGTGGGTAGCAGTGCGGTGTACAAGATAAAAGCCTTCAATATGATAATCCATGTCTGAGTGACATTATCTTTGTAGATAAATTATGAATAAATAAATAAATATTGAGTCACCTGTTCAGCACACACAGGTGTCACATGAGCCACCAGCATCATGCAGAGCGTCAAACAGCCGCTTCCCATCTATGAAACATGAAACAGTTGTTTAAAAGAAGCTCAAAATGTTCATGTTCATGCAATGACATAAAAAAGGTTTGATACTTAAGGCTATTTATTCAATGCAAAAAAATACATTTTAAAGCCTATTTAACTTGTATATTTAAATTAATTGCAAATATTTTTCAAACAAATAAATACAGTTTTTTAATCCAATGTTGGAATTTCTAATAATGTCAGATTTTTTCCATCATCGATGGAATAAAACGATAAATGACAGAAAATATTCTGTTAACACAACCCCTGCCTCAGTGATGCATGTTGGAAGCACCCTGTGGATCAGCTGAGCTCAGATCCTGAGTTTTAAACACTCTGAGGACAAGTTCATGAAAAATGTTGTGTTGTTTGATACAGTGGATATAGCGCTCACAGTTCAGTACGTACCTGTATTGAACCCGTACTGAATGATATGTGTGTGTGTGTGTGTGTGTGTGTGTGTGTGTGTGTGTGTAAAAATACACACATTTATATATATATATACACCATAAGACTTTTCTCATACTCATCATTACATTTATTACCTATTTCAGATCACAATTAATCAAGAAATGTATCAAACATGTAATCCTAGGCATCTGAAACTGGAAAATCTGTATTTCACACCATGATCAGAGTAACTTTTCCAGATAAAGAAGTTATTTTAAATGTACATACATGTTCATTTCCACATGTGTGGAGTGACCCTGGCCACCTGAACCGACTCACCTCATCATGTCAGAAAGATAGGAAAGATAGAACAAGTTGTCCTCACCTGAAAATGTTTTATATCTAAACATAAATTTAAGCTCATGTGGAGAAATAAGGAATTAGTTATTTTAAAAAAAGAAAAAAACCTAGAGTAGATATCTCTCTTGACATTTTAACTTTTACCAAATTCCTGCCTGGACCAGTTTTGTAACCTGTGCCTTGTGTTTGACATTTTTTTCTAAGACGTGACTCCACTGATTCCACAAGTAAAGAAAGGAAGATGAGAAGATGGATTTTTATTTCTGATAAATGCAAAGAGAAACAACCAGGAAATGGAGGGGAAGTTCAACATGTTAAATCAGGAGAAAGAAAGGACTGAACTGAATGTTTTTACCTTATAAACAGAAAGTTTTCCGCCTTTCCTGAAGTCTCTTCCTCATTTCTTGTAGTCATGTGTTGGACTTTGATCCCGAGTCGCTTACTAAGGCTGTGGTTATAGTTACCAGTTACACAGAGACACATTATCTATTACTGCTACACTCCTGCACGAACGTTATCTTAAGGAGTCGTTTGACACTTCCGGGGGTCGACATTTCCAAAAAGGTCAAACCTCTCTGAGATTCCCAGAGAAGTTGTTACGAGGGATTCCTGATGTTTTCCTGTAGGAGCGTCACTGAAAGTCTGCAGCGTGCCATGGACCTGGTTTTTGTCTTTTCTGTAATTCCTGAGTTCGTTCAGATAAAGTGTCAGTTGTTTATGTGGTGTGCTTTTTATTTGGGATTTATTCATATAAAAAGAACAAAAAAGAAAAATAAACAGATATTAGAAGAAAATGACAAAATTTATTGTAGCCTGAACAAAAAGCTGGAATTCTGTTTAAAATATAAATAAAAACAGATTTCAATGATTTCCAAAGCTCATCAAAACATATTCTACTACCAGTAGAACGTGGACATTAAAATGCTATGTTTGAGTTGTACTGGGAATAAAATACGAGGGTGA
>JBAMHT010000006.1:28339251-28349801 GCA_037177075.1 Craterocephalus fluviatilis
CGACAGCTAAGGTTTTTTTAAAAAAAAAAAAGGTGACAATACAAAAATCACTAGAGCTAAGACGGAGCCACGAGAGTTTGCTGCCACCTAGTGGCGCTTTCTAGAATGAATATGTAGATATAGATTTATATCTATGGACATAGATGTGCATATCTAGATATACACACCACGCTTCTATAGATCCGCCTCCGATAGTTCCGATAGCACGGCTCCTTGTAGTTTAATCCGTACTTATCGTACAGTTAGCAGTTTGCACTTTTCCTGAGTGGATGGATCATTTTGATCACAGACTGTAAAATGAACGGACAAACCTTAAAACCGCGTGACCCACGGGATTCTGACTAACTAAAATGAGGCTCATTGGGCGGTTTCTTCCTCCGCCATCATTTCATTCTTTTGTACTTCACACACACAAGAATCTGTTTAATGGTCATAATTAGTCATAATACGGTGAAAATGAATCTTTCGGAACATTTGATGAACTGATTACAGTAAATGACAGTCAAGTGAAACCTGAACTTGACTGACAGAGAAGGAGTTTCACACGTCTCAGATGAGCAAACAACAACATGTTCAGTTCATATGGTGTGCGTGTAAATCCAATCTTTTATCCTAGTCTTAGGCTATGGTAAAATCATATTTTATATATCTTGTTAGCCCTACAAAACCAGAATGATAACAGTAACCATTGTTAGTGAAGGACCAGGCTGACACTGAAAGGTGGACATGAGGGACGCTTCAACGGTCCTCTGCATTGCTGACACAATGCCAAAGAGACGATGTGTTTAGGGTCACCGATTATGAGTAATAAATGTAATTTTGACACATGAGTGAACACTTCTGGGAGATATGAGCTTCTGCAGGTGAGCCATGGTGATGCTGAACCATCCAGGTTATTCTGGTTAAAGTGCCAGCAGTGATGAGAACGTCTGATCTGTTCCCAGAAATGAGACAAAGTAGCTGAGAAGGATCCATGCTGGTGCTCTGATGATTACATGGGAAGGAATTTAGTTCTGAAGCACGAGGAAAAGACAAGTTTCTGCAGGTCAGCCATGATGTTGTGCTGAATTATCACACTGTTTTTCTAAATGAGTTTAGAGTAACAGAGAATGTAATCTCAAGCCAACCCAATGGAGAAAAACTGTAAGATCAATACTTTGCTGTTGTGTGTGAACTTAAACTGGGGGGTCTTACACAGGTTTTTACAGCTAAAATTAGGTTTGAAAGAAGAAACAAGGTCTTAAGAGTCTAATGGATATGATTTAATGTAACATACATGTTTAATAAGCAGATTCCTTAGTTAGACTTGAACTGATTTTGTCTGTAAAGCAGCTTAATGATGCAAATTCAGCTGAATTAAACAGAATTTAAGACAGGAAGTAAGTAAACATCATTAATAATCCTACATACCTTCCTGGATTATTCAGACTTTTTTTTAAAGGTTTCATCTTGAATAATTAAACAACAGAATATAAAACTGAATCTTTTACATAGAATGCTGATTTTCTGCGTATTTCTGGCACAGCAGACTTTCTGTTTACAACACTGAGTCCGGAAAACAGAAACTGTGATGTTGAGAAAGCAGAGCCACAATATGAGCTGTCAGGATTATCTCTGCCTGGCACATGGCTCTGCGGGAAAGACAAGGGAGGAGTCCTACATCCAGACTGCAGGACCAAAACAAGACTGTAGGACTGAAAACGAAATGATAAACAACACAGCAGCATGCAGAAGAAAAAAATATGCAGAGTCAGATTAACGGAGGAAGTATTACTTCAAGTTGTGTCATTAAATAATCATCAATAAGTCGGATTCCTTCTGCGAATTCACACATTTAGGTGTAGAGGAAATTAATGGGTTATATGGCTTTTTAAGTGTATCTAATTATTCAGTAAGAATATGTTGTGTTTAGCCTTGTGAATCTATTCGGTTTCATTTAGGCTTTAATGAAACTTGGTGAATGAATTGTTTCCCTCAGTTTTACATAAAGGAAAATAAAAGGCAGAAATGTGTTTTCCTGCAGGTGCTGAGCACAAAAACACACACTGGTGTGAAGTTTCTAGTTTCGTTTCTAGCTGCAGAAGAGCAGAAAGGGCTGAGTGGCTGCGGAGGGGACGAGGGGAGGAAGTGAAAATGAAATCCAGCTCAAAGATCCTCTATGTAGTCTAGAGGTATCACTCTGAAATAAATTAACTTGCGGGATTTTTCTTTGAGTTGGACATTCAGATTTTTATGATTTATTTGTAAAAACTGATAAAAACCTAGTCTAATAATTCATAAAGCTCAAAACTTAAAGTGAAACTGTTATCTTCAAAAGTTGATATTTAGATCGGGGGTTAACGGTTGGTCCCTGTGGGGTTTGAATGTTTCCTGGTGCAGCACCTAAGTCACATAAATGGGTCAACATCAAGCATAACTTGACAGCAAGCAGCTGAAGAGAGTCGGTAAAAGTTAGTTATTAGTTAAAAGTAATATAATAATGACTACTTGTGCAAATTCAACAAAATAAACCTAAGTAAGATATGTGTATCTTATCCTGCTTAAAACAGTCATTAATTCAATTATATATGTGGAATGACTGCTATCTGATATTGAAATTAGAAGCCGGTAGCAGCCGAATGCAAATAACGTGCTGATATATACATACATACCTATAGATAGATAGATAGATAGATAGATAGATAGATAGATAGATAGATAGATAGATAGATAGATAGATATGCACACGCAGTGACAAATTATACACATATGAAAGGGACTGGAATGAAATGTAATGCCTAATCAAATCATCAATTTACAAAAAAAAATGAAATAATGAATAGTTAAGCTTAAAAAATGAAGTAATGAAAAGGTAAACAGATAAAGATAAATCAATGAATTAGTTCAAATGATAGAACAAAAGCAAAACAGTTAAAGGGCGGTTTTATCATGGGTGACCAGGGAATTCGATCAGAGTGATACCCTTCTGATTCATTTAGTCTTTTTTCTGGGGAGCGCGCACGCTGCCAACGAGACTTCCGCGACGCCGCTCCGGAGCGACCCAAAGCGAGAGCACGAGAGCTGGAGGGGGATTTCCAGCGCGAGCCCTCACTTCCCTGAAGCGGCCGTTGTTTTGCTTTCGGTCTGAAAGCAGAAACAGAAATAAACGGCGGCCATCCTCCCTTCTTTCTCCACTTTAAACCTCCAACTTCGGCCGCGCTCGCGACCCGGACAGCAGCGGCGGCGCGAGGCAGCAAGGCCGTCCGAACTGAGCAGGTAACGTTTAATTTCCGCATATTAACGTTTCTGGCTCGCGCTCGCACAGGACCCTGACTGACATGACAGATCCCTAGCTTGCGCTGTAAGTGAAAGTACTTGTGTAGTTTTTTGACGCTTGTTGACGAGGTACGGGGATTTATTTTCACTTTTGCCTTCGTTGTTTTGGGGACAGCGCGCGACCAGGGACAAGGCAAACAGACCGCGGTTAATTTTTGACTCGCGCTCGCAGCGCGAGATCAAACTTTACTCTAAATAAACAGCGTGTTTATCGCAAACAGACCGCGCTCGTGCGGCTATGAGGCGGAATTTAAACACATTTGCTAACACTAACTTTTGTTGTCATTTAACTATTTTTACGTTTTGACTGTATCTTCGGCATTTTAGTTGAATTTAACTGACTTGTGAGCAATATTAAGTGTTGTTTTTATAATATTAACCTTGTATTTTTCGATAATTAAACCAAAAACGTCTTGTTTTCGGGATATAAATGTATGTGGTGGATGTTCAAGGAAAGGAAATGCTAGTAAGCAGAACAAAGGTCATTTGTGAACAATAGAAACGCTACTTTACCATTACATCACTGTCAAATCCAAATGGAGCATAATAAGACTGTGTTGAAGGGGTTTGCGCTCGTGCATACTTGCTTTACTCATTTCAACTCGTATGAAGGGTTTGTTTTGAGTTATTTAGTGAGAAATCTGGGAAAGAGACGGACTTGCTTTTTAAAGAAGTGCACAGTCTCGTGCAGGTGTCACTGCTTGCACATGCAGCTGGGTGCAGATGGAGCTTACAGGCGTGTAAATGTATAAAGCACAAGGATGGATCTTGTTTTTGATGCAGTGCCATTTTCACCCGGTTTGACCTGCTTGGGAATGTGCTGGCACACTGGTGTGCAGCAGGGAGTGTCAGGCCACCGGACTTTGATCATATCATGCAGCTGGGATCATAACCCTGCTCTTAAAACAAAACACACAGTCTCCTTTATCTTTTAGTTTGCTGCTCTTTGTTGTAAAAATCTGTGATGTAAGATTGGATTTGCTCCACCAGAGTGGACGTGGTCCACTATGGCGGAAAGATGCAGTCATGTTTTACGTATACGCTGATTTATGGTCTGTTGAGGCACATATTTAACAACCAAAGTCTTATCTTTATTGCTGAATGCCACTTTTATGAGGATCTATTGTTTGTGTGGAAAGTAACTTGAAGTGTCTGCTTCCTCTCTGCATGCCGCTTGTTAACCCTTAAGACTAAAACCATCTATTTTTGTTTTCTATGTAAAACTTAATGTAGAAACTGGACCTTTTTAATCCCAGTGACCACAGCGACATGATATGTTCAGAACAGCCTCTGTTGTCAGATTATGAGGCTAAAATGATGTAAAATTAACATTTTGATAGATCTATCAGCAGAGAGGAATTTATTACTAACAGGACTTTGTCTAAGTAAGACCCAGATCATCAGGGACCAGCCTTTTCTCATCTCAACATCAGTCTCTCAAGTCTCAGAAACTATTTTTTCCTCAGTTCCAGATCTTCCTGCTCCTATTTCCCTCCGATCTGCTCACTTGTTGATCTTTGGCTGCCCCTGATTGGACATTACTGTCAGTCTAAGCTCTCTGATTGGTGGAGCGTTGGACAGGAAGGGGTTTCATGTCCAGGTGTAAATGGAGGTCCATTAGCAACCAGGTCGCGCTGGTGATGCAGATGTGATAAATAATGGTGATATCATGGATCATCATGGTGGATTTACCAGGTAGAGGCTCTGGATTGGATGGGATTAAAAGGGCTGGAAAACTTCCCTGCACCACCTGAGGGGGGCGCTGTCCATCACAGAGCTGCACACTACCTCTGCTGAGGAGCTGGTGATGATACAAGTGAACATGCTCGGGGTCGGTGATGATCCAAAGGGGGTTTAAAGGGTTAATAATTAGGCTAAATCTGCATGTGTTGTTGGTGTGAGACGTGGTTTCATCTCATCGGTGCGTCTGACCTCCTGCGCTGTGATGTGTGTGTTTACAGGCCACCATGCCGGTAGAGAGGATGAGGATGCGGCCGTGGCTGGAGGAGCAGATCAATTCCTGTCAGATCCCGGGACTGAAATGGGTTAATAAGGTAAGCGTCGCTCGTGCACGCTCACACGCACACGCCGATGCTGCTGGTTCTGACAACCTGCATGACTGTCTGCAGGAGAAGAGAATCTTCCAGATCCCGTGGATGCACGCCGCTCGCCACGGCTGGGACCTGGAGAAAGACGCCCCGCTCTTCATGAGATGGGCCATACACACCGGTAACACTCAGATTCAGCTTCTCCTTTTTAGTGGTTTACGTCTCACATCCCAGCAGCACAAACCACAGGAACCTCCATGTCACACATTTATTACTAACAGTCATTTAAATCACTCAGATGTCCGGCTACGCCAGTTTATTCACCGCTAAAAATGCACTTTTACAGTTAGTTATGAGACAAAAAACCCCTCGCTGCTCTCAGCCAGGCACGTTACTAACCAATCAGAAGCTCAGCAGGGCCTGGGAAATGATTGGTTGAGAGATCCGGCTACAGATAAAACCACAGACGGTACGATAAATGTAGGAAGCTTAAAACCAGGTAACCCGCAGGTTCTTGATTCGCTGACAAGAAGCTCAGGCGAGGATCCCTTCACCTGACCGCCCGAGGGATTGCCCACATGTCCCAGTGGGTCCCAGTCACTCCCAGTGGGTCATAGTGGTTCCCAGTGCGTCCCGGGTTACACTTTAAATGCAAATGCAGAAGACCATTTTCTCATTCCTGTTCATGAGGGACTTTTCCGTAGGGCAGCATAGTGAGTGAGGTTTTGACAACCTATGCAGACGTGGGGTCACATGACCTGCCCAGCACAGTTTAAAAAGCAAAACTTCCTTTTTATCTCACTGTTTTCCAGGATTTACAAAGCGTTTTGCATCAGTTTTCAATTATTGGATTGTTAAATAATATGGATGCTGCTGTTGAACATAATGTGAATGAAAACTTTAACCTGAACAAAACAAAAGAATTAATAATCATTTGTCGGAAGTTTTTTTTATTCATTCACAGCTGTCTTGCAAATGAAAATTTATAATGAAGTGCTGCTGGACTGATAAAAAAAGAGAAGATATCCTTTCAGTTATAACTTAGGGCCAAATCACATCTAAAGGAATGGATCAAAATGTTTCCTCCCCCCACAGGTGTCATGAAGGTAAAGCTGAGCTTTTAAAGCTAAAATGCTTTTTATACCAGGCTGTAAACATGTTTCATTCTGCTGGAAAGTTTACTCATTCTAGAGCAGGAGTATTTATGGGTGTGAGATATGACGTATTAGATGGTGAAGGAGTGAAACATGTAGACGATCTGCCAGAATGAGGATGTTTAGGACACATTCTATAAGTTGCAGCTCTATGCTGATGCACTGATGTAATTTTCCAACCTGTGATGCTTATAACGTTTTATATAAAGTACTTTGGATGGTCTTGTGTGCATGAATTGCACGTGTAGGAGAATGGCTTGTGAGTGGGAGGAGTGAGCAAGAACAGGAGATGTTAAAATGTGTGGAAAGATGGTGAAAAAATGGAGACAGTTAATCATAGTAAAACACAGATTATGCATTTTGGAAAAAGGAGAATTAAAAGGATCACATTTGAACTTTGTTTTGGTGATCGTAGGCTGGATTATGTTGGAATTTATAGATGTTTTGGATGAGTATATGAATTTCCAACACGGTATTTGGCTGAATCTTCTAGTTGGGGTTTAGGGGTATAATAGCAAAGACTAAGAATTTGGGAAGTTTGCTACTTATACAAAGTTATTTCATGCGTGTGTTAGTCTGGTTTTTGATTATATGGCAGGAAAAAGGGGCTCAAGGGTTAATGTAAGAGGGGAGTTGGTACTATAGCTGAATATTTAGATTTAGCGTGAATAAAGGAAACCACAATCACATTTAAGTGAAATGTTAAGTTTGTTGTTTCGCTTTGGTTATATTCTTTATTTCTTATTTATTTATTTATTTATTCATATATATGCGGTCAATTCATTGTGAAATGTATTATTTACAGGAAGTGATTGTGATAATTTATTCTGAGTTTAGTGGTGTCTTGTGGGGGAAGGGGTTGGATCCTATTTGGACATGACACAATAATAAAAATTAATTCATTCATTCATTCATACATGTAGGAGTGTCCCTTTCTGTGGAAAATAATTAGGTCTGGGGCTTATTGTTCAAACTAAACTGTTGTCCTTGCTTATTGTGCAAAACTATGCAAAAGCAGGTACAGCTTTATTTAAACATTAAAAATAACCAATTGATTTTTTTCCTTTATTTTCACGTATAAGATCTTGCAAGTTGGTCTTATTTTTGGGGGAAAATAGTATTAAAAAGTCTCTTCATGTTCATGGCTCTTTTTTAAAATTTATTCCAGCATCCAAACGTGCATAAAGGAATAAATGGGTTCTAAATGCTTTAAACTAGAGGTATAAAAAAAAAAAAGTTTGTTTTTAAGATACACATGTTTTTAAGTTTTCTCACTGTTTAAAATTTGAACTTTTTAATTGCTTAGAAAATTAATTTATTTTAATATTTATTTGACATATTTACATATGTTTACACGTGTGAGATCTTCCTGAAATCTATAAAACCGGCAAACATTTACATGTATGCACATGTTTTACTACAAGTTTGTACATCTGTGTAAAATGTTTCACATTTAAACATAAAAAGTCCACCTCACATGGACACATCAGTAATTAATGGTGATATCTTCTATGTAATTATCATATTTACCAAATTCATCTGGCGGACCAGTTGTGAACCTTTGACGGGCCGGTTCTGGCCCCCGGGCCTTATGTTTAAACATCCCGCTTTAGATTCATTAACTCTTTCTGATTAGTGATTAACTTTTTTTTTAATATAAAAATGTTAAAATGCCAAATTTATTCATTTATGGCCGGCAGATAGACCACATCAGTCCTGGGCCTTCTTATTTATCTGACCTTATTTTAAACTCTGGACCCTCGCCGACCATGAGGTCCTCTGGTACCGGCCTTTTAATTTTTCAAGCAATATTCTAATTTTCTGCGTTTTTCTGTTTGAGGTTTTTTCAATCAGCAAAATCTAAACACATAAAAGCTGATATTGATTTGCATATTGTTTGTCTATATGTGTACATTTCACAGAAAGGCAGCAGTTTTCAGGATATTATGATTTTCCCAGTAGTTCCTGTATATCTGTGTTTTTGCATTGTTGTTGTATTTGTTGTATGAAGGCTGCTTTTAATTGTCTCTTATGCAGACATTGTATTTAAAAAGTAAAGTTGCCCCGGCCTGCAAGGTGCTTTATAAATGAATAAAATTAGAATTAGGGATAGTCAGCTTGTTTTTCCCAGCAGGATCTCTTCTGGACCAGTAGCAGAGGATGAAATGATAAAACACCTCTCATTGCCTGAAACGACTCTTAATAGCCCAGTCATCTGAAAATCCAGTCAGATCCAGCAGATCAGGACTCGGGAAGTATTTGTATACGTTGGCCCAGCCTCGTGACCCTGCTGACCTTTTCTGTGCAGGTAAATACCAGCCCGGAGCGGACCGTCCTGATCCAAAGACATGGAAGGCTAATTTCCGCTGTGCCATGAACAGCCTGCCAGACATCGAGGAAGTGAAGGACAAAAGCATCAAAAAGGGAACCAATGCATTCAGAGTTTATAAAATGCTCTCATACACAGAGCGGAGCCTGAAGAAAGGTGATTTTCTCTGTAAACACGGTGTTATCTGTGCAGATCTGCTGTAAATCGCTGTCTGAAACACAGCTCTTTGTGTTGGTCAGGAAAGAAGAAGCTGGACAAGGAGGGAAAGCCCAGAGGAAACAAGGAGGTGGGTAAAAAGCCCCGAGCAGAGCGGGAGGAGGGCTCGGGAAGCCGTGATGCTGCTTTTTATTCCTCATTCAGACAGATTTGAAAATCAAACCGGTTTTCCTTCTGGCTGTTGCAACCAGCCGCTCGTCATGGCTGAGAAACGGAGCTGAAGAACACTTCTGGTAACTTTACTCAGTCTGGCTTGGCCCGTCGCCACGTTATCTGAGCCAGCCGCTCGGGGTCCTGTTCCCACATGACACAGCTGCAGCCGGGACGACCCGGCTCCACAGAAAACACCAGAATGCGAGAAATAATGACGGAAAGAAGGATTAAAACTAGTCGAATCAGATGAATTATAGCCAAAACCAGTTCTATCGCCACCAAAACCAGTTAACAAACAGTTAAAGACAAACTATGGATCTCCCTGTTCAGCACACGGAGAGACTCGCCGAACAGAAGCTAAACTCATGTCTGATGGATTCTGTCTCAGCTTCGCCAGAACATCCGTCCGCTGCCATTAAACCACTTCTACTGGAAAACTACGTCTCCCAGTTCCCTTAGAGAGCAGCTTCCTGCCCAGAGTCACTGTTTTCTGCCCGGTAACACAGATTTGATTGGACGATGCCAGTTGGTATTTCCCTCCTGGCTGTTAGTGTTTGGTGAGATATCCATAACCATGGTGATATCTGCGTATATTTACTGTCTCCCACCATTAAAATGAGGATTATTTGTCTAAATTATTACATAAAAATTTACCCCTCGGAACAAAGATTCACTGCATTTCCATGTTTATGCATAGATCTTCCTGTTTGTCCATATTTCAGCTAATTCAGGGTAAAATAACGTCCCAAAACAATCTCTCCACCACAGAAGAAGAGCTGTAGATGCGTTTAAAGACAGTGGGACAGATATCGTAATAAAACCTCTGTAACTTCAGCTGCATGCGTCTTTTCACATGCTGAGTCATGCTTTCCTGCAGGTTATAAAGGGTTAAACCCAGCGACGTGTCCCGGCCGTAGTTTCGTCTCACGGCGTTGCATTTAAAGCAGACGCCTCCACAGACATGAAGGGTTAAAATGCTCTGCATGTTTCCTGAAGTCCAGTCGTTTTGTGGCGGCGTTTCACACGGAGCAGCTGTTATCTGAGGAGGCTGCGTCGGTGCTGAACTGTGTCTTCTTCTGTGGTTTTCTTCTTCTGTGGTTTAGGCGGCGTCTCCGTCCCCGGACAGGACTGCTGGACCCGACTCCGGGACGTCCGACGCGCTGAAGCAGGAGTCGCTGGAGCTCACGGTGACCGACAGCGGATCAGGTGTGTGTGTGTGTGTGCTGACTCCTGTGTGTGTGTGTGCTGACTCCTGTGTGTGTGTGTGTGTGTGTGCTGACTCCTGTGTGTGTGTGTGCTGACTCCTGTGTGTGTGTGTGTGCTGACTCCTGTGTG
>JBAMHT010000006.1:28363753-28375025 GCA_037177075.1 Craterocephalus fluviatilis
TAGATAGATAGATAGATAGATAGATAGATAGATAGATAGATAGATAGATAGATAGATAGATAGATGTGTGTGTGTGTGTGTATCTGGCACCTGTCAATCAACAGGACATACCCCTAATTATGAAGAATTTTAGGATTAAATAACATATAAACTAATGTGTAGAAATTTTTTAATTCCCCCCACAGGTGTCATGAAGGTAAAGCTGAGCTTTTAAAGCTAAAATGGTTTTTGTAAACTGTAAACATGTTTCATTCTGCTGTAAAGTTGGTATTTTTAAAGGATATTATTTTAATGCTTCTAAGAAAAATGGTTTCTACACGGTATATTATGTGGTAAAAGAGGTAAGTACATATAAATGAATGACTCATTGATTGTGCATACAGTATGTACAAGTCGAGGCCATTTTAGTTAGCGGCTAATTTTTAGCTTTGGTGAGTCGCTCTCTCTCTGCCAATGGAGTTAACTTCCGTAACTTCCTGATTTTGATCAGCCAGTAAGAGGGTTTCCCTAGGGAATCTGGAAGTTACGGAAGGGAAGTTAACCCCATTGGCAGAGAAAGAGAGCGTCACGCCAAATCTAAAAATGAGCTAATATCGCTAACTAAAATGTCCTGTACTTGTACATCTGTGGGGGACTGCAGGGTTAGGGTTAGCTTCACATTTCTTTGCTTGGTACAGATAGAATTAAACTAAAACACCCCCAACTTCTGGCTCTGGTATCATATCCTCAGCCTATGAATGTTTCTCTTCTGTCCATTGTAGCTTTGCTTTATTTTGTTTAGGAGTTAATTTTGGTCAATTTAGCGTTTCTCTGAATCTAAATCCATTTTCCTCAGCCAGTTTCTGACAGTTGGGTCTCTTTGTTTTTCTGTGCTTTTGTGGTCAATCTTCCATTTTAAAGGCCTGCAGTTTAAAATTTTCCATGCTTTGAAAGCCCGGTCTGTATATTTGCCACTTTTCCTTTTTCTCTGTACAGTGTATTGAGCAGCCACGCTCTGGCTTTATAACGTCTCTGTTTCCACCGACGGCTCTATTGTTGTGGCCACGTTTCCTGTCAGGCAGCAGGTGCAACAGCTCATTAAGCCCTGCAAACACTCTTTAACTGAATATTCATTTGCACATTTATACTTGTGTAGATATTTGTTTGAGAAATATAAATAGCAGTCTGACTATTTAGAGCTCAAATAAAGACACCTTGACTTTTTCTTTTTCAAAAGGGTCTGTTACTGCTAGAAAGCAATGAAATCAAGCTTGTTCTTTGGATAATGGATGGCAGAATTCTTGATGTATGCAAGGATTTGACCAGAAACAAGAAAGGACTTGGTTATATTAAGCACACAGGAACCAATATACTCGCAGATATCTTTGAACAGAAGCTGAGGAAGGATTGAATAATGACTAAAAAGGTGAGCAATTTTTGCCAATCCTTACTTGAGAAGATTGGAACAGCAGAAGGAGGAGGACCAGCATCCCTTATGATGTAGAGCATTATCTCTGAATGACCTCTGGTCGCAGAAATCCGTTGTGAAAACAACACTGCTTTTACTACCACCGGTTGCTGTGGCATCTATTTATACACTAAGGGCTGGGATATACCTGCTCCTGTAAGCATCATGGCTAATGTCAGCTTTGCACGTTGGTTGCTCGCTTTAAGGCGAGGTAACGTGATGCGTTCGTGTGCTGTGATATTGACTTGACCGGTAGAGGTGCTCATTCACCATTTTGGGCAATGGACCACATGTACTGAATTTACGTGCACATCGGCCTCATATACCGCCTCTAATGGTGGAAAAACCTTTCCCCTTTAGTTTCTACAGTAAAAGTAAAATTATCAGTCCTTTTACCTAATTTTCAAAGTCCATTTTGAAAGAAGTACAAGTATTTACAGACCAGAGAGAACGCTTGCCAGCACAACAAGTATATCACAGCCCTCAGGCCCAATCCCAAGTCTCCTCTCTGCCCTACCCCTCTGTTTTGCCCGTTCCTGTGTAGGGGGTAAGGAATCTAAGTCCCCGTTAGGACCGAGGGGTAGGGGCGGTGTATAGCCCTTCAAACGAAGATTTTTCAGGATCGCACATGAAACGAAGGGATATGAAAAATTTCTCAGTACGGCGGCAACTGAGTCCAAAGAAATGAATAAATGCAGTATTTTCTTGATTAATGATGTTTTAAAAAGCACAACAACCGTTGTGTTGTTTAGTTTAACACTGTTTCAATGTGCACTGTTCATCTTATCCATCAAATGCACCCAGGCATAGTGCTAGTACTAAATAGAGGCTTCAGTTACGTTAACGTTAGCTGGCTGAACACCACGGTGCTCTGTAGCAGGCAGCCCCCGTCAAAGAAATAATCTGTTAATAAAAACTTCAGTACATGGATCTTTCATCAGGCAAACATATGTGGCGGTAATATGCACACATGGGAGTGTAACATTAATGTTAGCCGGTGAACGTCAGAAAAGATGTCAATGGCCCACGTAATAGAGACGACCACTACTGTAGACGGCAGATTTCTCCAAATTTCTGGCAGCTTCTCTTTGCGTCTGCTAACGTAAAACCCAGCAGGGATGAGCTACTAATGATGTAGGCGATTGTTTAAGGGGGTCCTAATGTGTAGGAGCTAAGTTTCAGCCCTCCCACTTGTAGCTGAGGCAAGGGGAAGGAAAAAGGAAAAAAAACTTCAAACAATGGATTAAGCCTCCTAACTTAATCAATTGTGTTGATTAATCCCTGGGAGTGTAAATATTTAAAGCGCAGCAGTCCTACATCTCAGTACAGAAGCCCACAGCGGCCATGTTTTTATGTTCAATGCCTTTATCTAGAAATCACCACCTATTTATTCCATTATCTTGTAAGCTAATTTCCAGCCAATAAGAAGCTAATTCCCCTCTCTATCTTGAGCATTTTTCCTTTTCATCACAAGATAACAAGCATTACTTTCTCAAGGTAAGGTGATGGAGATGAGCTCAAAAGTGGGAGATTACAGCTTGTCCAGCAGGAAGAGAAGACCAGGGATGTACACGGGGGGTTTCTTTAGCTGTAACCTGCAGTCTGGTCTGCTTATCACAGCATCGTACTAGCCGAGGAATTAGACTCCATCCGTCTCCTTTCCGTAGGCTTACATCGGCTATTTGTTATGAATGGGCTTGTATATTATGAGTGTATGAACATCAGATTGGCTGAAACTGATTGTCTGTGAAGCGCCTTCAGATTACATTGTTATGAGTATTTGCTATATGAATAAATCAGAATGAAATTGAACCTATCAGTATGATTTCACATGGCCAGCTCATAAACCAGCAGCTGTGGTGGTGTCTGGTGGAAACAAACCGCCGTGCAACAGCTGTGAAACTGTTCCCTCCTCATCTTTCCTCTCCGTCGCATCTGTGCTCAGATTAGTTTTGATCCATCTGAAAGTTGCATTACGACCAGCGGCCCATCCATGTATGTGTGTGTGTCTGTTCAAAGCTACATAACTTCAGAGTATTAAAACCACAGAACAATCAGAGAATCCCCTCCATCACACAGGGCGGTGAAAAGCTGGGGTACCACATGCAGGGGCCAAACAAAACAGGGGATACAGAGTGACACCATTCCTACGGCATCTCTCTGAGATGCCTGGAAACTAAAGGCTCTACATCCTCCATGAGGAGCGGGAACTTTGTTCTTGTTTTCGCGGCGTGATTGAGGCCACTTCTCGACCACAGGCTGTAAAATAAATGGAGGGAATTTTAAAACCAGGTGAGCCGCAGGTTTCTGATGAGCTAAAAGAAGCTCAGTGGGAGGTTCCCACCGTCGCCATCTTGGTACTGTCAGGACTCCCGGAAAACCCACAAATGTCCGACGAGGAGGCTCTGAGAGGGGGGCTGAGAGCGTGGGGAGGATGATTGACACCCATCAGACTATAAGCTACGAGCTAACAAAGATAACCCGGAGCTAACGGGAGCTAACCAGCTAATGGACGCAGGCGTGCTAAAGCTAAGTCACTGTAAGCGGCTAATAACTGCACTTGTGCTGCTCTTGGCCGCGTATTCCAGGATATCTGGCACCTGTCAATCAAAAGGACACGCCCCTAATCATGAATAATTTTAGGATGAAATAACATCTAAAGGAACGAGTCAAAATGTCCCCACCCCCACAGGTGTCATGAAGGTAAAGCTGAGCTTTTAAAGCTAAAATGGTTTTTCTACCAGGCTGTAAACATGTGTCATTCTGCTGGAAAGTTGCTCTTTTTACCATGAGAGTCTATGGGGATTGGCTCAGCCAGCCCCTAGTGGGGGAGGGGGGAACTGCTGCCCCTAGTGGAGGAGGGGGGAACCGCTCCTAGTGGAGGAGGGGGGAACTGCTGCTCCTAGTGGAGGAGGGGGGAGCCGCTGCCCCTAGTGGAGGAGGGGGGAACTGCTGCTCCTAGTGGAGGAGGGGGGGTTGGTTGGTCATGTGAGGTGGGCGTAGATAAGGTGTGACAGCATGAAGTAACTTCCACATGATGCAGGATGAATGAGCAGCTTTAACTAACGGCTGATGGAGGTGGTGAGAAAGTACAGAAACGTTTCCAACAGATGGGAAATAAAGACCCAGATACTGACTCAGTCCTGCACTGTCCCACAACCTTTCCCTTAAACTACAACATAACCAGCTCATTGCACATAGAGACACAGACAACCCCCCCGTCGTAACCCCCCCCCCCTCCGGCCCCGTCTCATGGAGGATGAAATTCTCTGACGAAAAATAAGTTTTTTCTCTTGCAGCTTCGAGAGCAAGAAAAAGTTTCTAACAAGCTTTAGAGCAACGCTCTGGGTTTGCTAACCTGGATTAAACGGGACAAACTGCACATTTACAGCATTTCAGCATGAATTATAAAGCTGGGCAGACTTTTCTCAGACAGTCAAGGCGTTTTGTTCTTGCTCGTGTGAAGGGACAATGTTCTGGTTCTGTTCTCGATTTGTCCACTTTCACTCTCTGAGGCTCTTTCTCTCATGTTAGATGAGGTTTCAAGTGCTTCATTTTAACTTCCTCCATTTCAATTTCAAAGAACAAGACTCAAATCCTCGAACATCTCTTGTTCTATGTCCTTCACACTTGTCTTTGTGAAGCTGGCTGTCTAGGTATCGCTGTATTTTCTCCCTCTCTGCACTCAGTGATGAAGGTGTGAACTTTCTCTCTTATTCTTCATAAGCTGCCTCAGACGATTCTCATCGTCTCAGACAGAAACAGATTACTGGACCCGTCCTAACCCCTAACCTTTATCTGTGGTTCATCCTTTAAAACCCTCTTTTTCTTCCTCTTTTACACCACACCGGTTCTCTGTTGCTTCTTTCTCTAATACTCCCTTACAATCTTCTAGCTTTTCTCACACTCTAAAAGGCAATGATTTGTTGAATACAAACTGAAATGTTGTAATCCTCCTTTCTGCTGCCCTGTAAGCAGTAACACAGCTGTATGAAGGCTGGATGCTAAAATAAGTTAGAATTCATAAATCCACAAGAACAGAGCTGACGCAGCAGAGACTCAGAGGTCAGAAGGAAACGTCCTTTGTAACTTTGCAAATATGAAACCTCATACATTATTAAACAACCCTTCATGTCTGTGTGTTCTTGTGCTAAAGCAAAAGAAGAGGAGAGAGCTATAAAACTGATCATGTAACAAAACGAAACGACAGGAAGCTTACTTAAAATAGTCAATTACTAATGCTAACAGAAGTTAGCTATATAAACACAGTCAATTATCAATGCCAACTAAAGTTTGCTAACTGAAAATAGTTTATCATAAATATCAACTGTAGATAGTTAACCAAAAACAATTATCTCCAATTATCAGGGCTAACTGAAAGTAGCTAACTGAAAACGGTTTATTATTAGAGTGATTCTTTAAGTAGGGGCACATTTCAGCTGACTAAGTGGAAAAATCATTTTGCCTTTTGGCTTAATATTCTATTTGTGTTTATAGTATACCATAGTACCATAGTAATTGCCAAGCTTAAACTCTTATAATTTCTTAAAATTTCAATAGAAATAAACATTTGGCTAATTATTTTTTCAACTGTGTTACGGACAAAAGTTGGGTTGGAGAACACATAATTATAACACTTTTTTGCACTTTCATTGGTCTATTCATTCAGGATTTTTCATTTTTCTTTAACTGCTTTGAAAATAAGAAATTTGAGATAAGAATTGATATTCTTTGGGATATTCCCACCAAGGATGACTACTTTTTAAAGAGAAATCGATAGTACACTCAATTTAAAAGTTGCTTAACATTATTATCTAAGTTTCCTCTCTCTAAAAATGTCCTGCATTTACATTACAATTTAGCCAACATTTAAAGTAATTTTGGCGCGAAAATCATGCATAACACAGTTGATAACAGAATGACACCGTTGACAGGACACATTAGTGAAAAAAGACAGAAATTGATTGATTTTGAAGTAGTTTTTTTTTTTACATTGCAACATTTCATAACATTTTCCTCATCCCCATCCCATTAATCCCTTCTGTCCATTCTTTCTTAAGTACGTCCTTCCTCCTCTCATTTTACCAATATTTTCCCCTTTCTCTGCTCAGTATCACGCCTTTGCTCTCATTCTTCCTTTATTTTGCATCCTTCCATTTATTTTGTTTCTTCTCTCCATCCTTCTGTCATTCCTTTCACACCTCTTGCTTTCTTCCACCCTGCTTCCATTCAGCAGTCATTGAACAGTAACATGGATACTGATTCTGAACAAAGTGAAATAATTAAAAAACCTTTGATCTTTCTCATATATCTGTCCATGCTTCCTTTCACCCCCCTCCTTGACTTTCATTCCTTAATTCAGTTCTCCACTTCCAAGGTATTGAACAATCAATAAATATATTTGGTAAGTTTGATTTCAGCTCAAACCTCTGTAAAAACATGCTGTTGCGCACTCATTACTTGCAGCATATTCAATGTACCAGGCTCATTAGAGCTTTTTCTAATTTCTTTTGCTTTCAGAGTTCACAGCTTTGAAATCTTGGACCATATTCCTGGTTTAATCTCCACATGGTGTGTGCACACAGGAGTTGGGTGTGGGATCATTCTAAGTATGTCATCATACAACAGGACATTATCCCACATTGGCCAGTAAAAGCTGCTGATTCCAATTCGATGCATACACTTTACCTGACCGCGAGTTTCATTCACATTTTGTATAACTCCAGGATAAATGTCATTATCATATTTCAGAGCACTCCCCTTGCCAATGATGTCTGACTTTGCCATGGACTTTCTCATTGTCATTCTGACCCTTATCCTCCGGTGTGGGTGCAGTTGCCTGAACCTGAAAGGTTCAAGCTTTTGGGTTTGAAACACTGGCGGTACATGGTCTGTGTTGTTGAGCAAAGGCAGCTCACATCACGGTAACTGATACGTCCCCGGGCGACTGTGACCAGCTGATGAATGGGCTTGGCTGATGGCACCACTGGGAGAAATGCTGGCATGTTCTTTAAGGCTTCATCTACATCATCCTCACTTACATAGAGCAGCTTTACTGAGCTATGTGCATCCAGCCTTTGGTATGTCTTCTCCACAGGTGACAAGTCAGTCCGCAGTCTTTTTGAGGAGGCCTCCAACTCCATCTGATGCACCCTTGCCATGGGAAGCCTCAAAATGTTTCAGGTGCCTGATTGGAAGCCATGCTCCTGCAGTTTTGGTACAAAACAAAAAGAAATCGCCCTGTACTGCGTACATGGCAAATCACAAAAAAAATGCACCACTGTCACTTTAGGATGGGCAGCCTTGACCAGATTGAGAATTGGGTCAGGATGGGTCCATATTGCAGCAGGGACTTTCTCTTTTGAAGAGCTGTTCGTACCAAAACATATATGTTCTTCCATTCCTCCAAAAGAAAAACTCCTGCTGCTGGTTTGATGCAAAGTGAAGAGTTTGAATTTCAGAGTGGTACTTGAAGGCATAGTTTTCATAAAAATCAACATAAATTTTGTTTATGGTGGTACGCAAATTGTTGTTTTATGTTACAGAGAGGCCTCCTGAAGTTTTTAAGTTGGCCTTGGAAGAGCTCCAGCAGGTCAGGCAAAGTTTCCTTCCTTGTTTTTTTTCTTCTCTGAGTACATTCTCAGTCGTCCACTGTGTGATAAAAACGCCTGCTCATAATTGTATTATTAACACAGTTGCCATGACAGTAAATGTGCACATCGAACCCTCAAACTGAGGTGGACTCATCGTGGATGTGGATGGCTGTGATGTGCTGCTGCTGTACATCTGAAGAAGACGCCGTCTCCGGGTGTGCGTGCAGCAGATTCTCCGGCGTTGTGAGGAGATCCATGAAATCATCGGTCGGTGCTGCAGCGGACGGAGAGCGGTTCCACCCCTGCTTCAGGTTGGACGTCCAGCAGTCTGACAGCTTCTGGTGAAGATCAGGCCACTAGCCGCTACGCAGAGGACCGACTACCGCTGTCCCATCTCCCATCAGAGCGCTTAGCAGTTCAGTTTGCCTCTGTTTCCTGGTAACCGGTGACTCATACCGCACTGCTGCAAACGTGTGTGAGCACCACGAGCTACACTGTAGTCAGTGTCGCCAAGGACATTTGGATGTCTTGGTACTTGCATTCATGCCATCACACAACTTTTTTTTAATCTTGGCCAAAAAGACGAGCATCATAAAGGATGGATGAGCCGAACAGGTTGTCAGCCTCTCAGCATCCACGGTGGAACGAGTGTGTTCGAAGAACCAGAGTTACATGCCGTGTTCTTTGGAGGCCGCTAGAATCGAAGGACTCCTCTACTGTCATTGGCTGCTGCTGTTGCCACTGAACGCCATCTTAGCTAATTACCATGAAGTTAACTGAGTTTCAGCTTCTACTCTGCTGCCGCTGTTGAGGCTTTTGCAGCCCTGGACGTGCGACTGACGGCGGCAGAAGCACCGGCCGCTCAGGACGCCGTGTCATGATTATGGATGAGCAGACTGTTTCCTGGGTGCCTCTGAATGCACCATTCTTCAGCCCTGATTACTGATTGCTTTCCACCTCTGCTGCTCCCTGTTTATGCAGCAGTATCAGTGCATTTCACTGCCAGATCGTCGGACATCTTCTGTGCGTTTCCAGCTTTTGAAAACTGCTTATCTGCCTCGAGTGTATGATCTGTTTGTTCCCTCTAAGGATTTCCCATTTTTTGACTATCCCAGTCTGGTTTTTCCTCGTCTGTTTCTGCTAGTGGCTTACCTGGTTTTGGACCTCGGACTGTCTCTGTTTACTGGATTCTGGACTTAGCCTTATTCCCCTGGACCCTAGACTTCCCGGTAATCCCACTCTGGCTATCCTGACAATTTACCAACATTCATCTGGCCTCGACAGTGAAGTTTCTGCAAAGAACACAAGCCCATCCCCTGGCACGTTAATCACATTAAATCATTTCCGACTGAAACTTTGCAAGATACTCACCTGTATTCTCATCCTCACAGAAGAGGCCAGCAAACCAGTACCTGACGCTTCCAGAGAACAAGGCCAAAGAAATAAACAAACCTTTCTGTCAAATCCTGAGGTCTCTGATCATTTGTGGGTTCCACCGTTACACGCCGGTTCTCAGTGGAAATGTATAAACTTTCAGCTTCACTGCTGCTTCTCGTCTGAACGTACAGTTAGAGCGAGCTGACTGTGGTAAGATGGCCGCCTGGTGTGGACGTTCCACCCCACTGGCCAGCAGCTTTTATTTGTCTATGAACCCAACATGACAGGCTAGCTCCAGCTAGCATGGCTTAGCTAGGACTTGCTGCAGTCGTGAGTGGAAACCTTTGTTTGTTCTTCCCCCGCTGATAAGAGTGAATGAAGCAGCTTCCCAGCAGCCTGCGTGGCCAGCTGACGCGCCTCAGTGTGAAATACCATCACTCCCTTCGGCTTTTCATTTGATTTGTCAGGCTGACATCCCAGCGGCACACAAACAAACTTGTGTGCACGTTGTTTACGCTGTGCAGCATGCCAGCAGATACACAATGGGCACTGACCGTGCAAAGTCCCGCAGTGTTTGGACGCATCCAGCTGGATCATCCTGGACCCGCAGAACGGAGCATTGTTGTTTACAGGAGTAAATAATTGGACTGTCTGTGCATAGTGGAGCTCAAATCCCATTTGAAACAAGCAGCTGTAGTGGCTGGGCCGGCTGCTTTGTCATCCTGTTCTCCGACATCGCTGCCAGGAGCGCTGAGAGAAAGTGAAGTGAAATCTCTTTAATAGACTCTCCACAGATCTCACAAAACCAGATGCAATTCCGGCTGAGGGTACATTTTCCATCCCGACTGTAGAAAATCCTGTTAGGAAGATGACAGAAAAGCCCTACAACCCCAAGTAGATGCATTTCTCCAAAAGGACATTGAGCTGGCTCTGTCATCGCCACGGATGCCGATGTTTCATGATTTGTGACATTAAATAAGGAGGAGAAAGTTGGAAGAAAGTTGTACAACTCACACATACATAGAGGTAAAAATGTAAAAGTTTTATTCAGATTCCATTTTAAGGTGTTTTTATTTGTTTCATTCACAGTTCAAAACAGCAAATATCAAGTTTGAACAGGAACTGAATAATTTATTTTCTTATTAATAATTTTTCTCTTCTTTATAGGTGATTATTACTCAAAAGTTGTGTGTATTTATGTATGTGTGTATTATATTTACAGTAAAGTTTGGACAGTTTCCAATTAAATCCAGTGGAAAAGTCTGTTCCAATAAACTCCTTCTAAGCCAGTTTGAGGCTGTACGCCACATCCAGGGGGTTTGAACTGGATAATGATCCATACCGTGACCCTGCCAGACTGGACGGGGAGAGGAATCACTTCCTTTCGCTCTCTCACCTCAAGCAGGGAGTTTCAGAGTTTTAAGACAATTTCAGACACATTCGGATTGGAAAAGCAGGACTTCCATCGCTATCTACAAGTCAGACACTATTTTATTAAAAAACTACGATTCAAAGAGGAAAATACAAACTGGTTTCTATATTTCATGATGCGTACAGAAAAAAGCATAATAAGAAGTTAGTCTCAAGAATATATGGAGTATACAAGCTGCAAAAAACATTCTACGATAAACATCAGACAGAAGAGACAAAAGAAGGGACAAAGGGACAGAAGCTTAAAACCAGGTGAGCCGCAGGTTTCTGATGAGCTGAGGATCAGTGGGACGTTCCCACCGTCGCCATCCATCAATCATCTATCCATCCATCCATCAATCATCCATCATCCATCATCCATCATCCATCCATCCATCCATCCATCATCCATCATCCATCCATCCATCCATCCATCATCCATCAT
>JBAMHT010000006.1:28526700-28537318 GCA_037177075.1 Craterocephalus fluviatilis
TTGTACCAGGCTGTAAACATGTTTCATTCTGCTGGAAAGTTGCTCTTTTTAACATGAGAGTCTCTGGGGATTGGCTCTGTTTAGCAGCAGAACCTAGTGAATGAGGAGGAAACTGCAATTTTTTGCACTTCTGCATAGGAATCACTTTTTCTAGCAGGAGGTTGCTGCTTGGTAACTGCACAACCCTCCTTGGCCAACAAAATGTCGGTTTTCAACAACCACAGTTCCGCTTCTTTTCCTCCCTGCTAATGCCCCCATCAGGTGTTGCCTGCTTCCTCCTCAGCTGCAGCAAGAGGATACTATTCGACTCCTTGCTCCTGTGCATCCCCAACTGTGGAGGGTCCAGCCAAGCCTGTGCCACCAGGTCTGCACATCTGGAACCCCGTAACGCATTGGCAGCCTCATTTCAGGTAATTCTGCTTTAAAGTGAAGAAAAACGACTGTTTTTTAATTCTGAATTATTCAATTGTTTGCATTTGTTCATTTAATATGCTTCTGGATTTCATACCTTTTTTCTGTTCTATTATAGGGGTGCTGTGACACCGGAATTTCCCCAATATTGTATTTTTTTTGCAACGTGTAGAAAAAAGGTTAAAATTTCCAGAAATGTGTAATTTTATTACTGTGTGTCAGAAAGGAATTCAGCCGGGGGCAAAATAGTCTGACACTGCATACAGCAGAGTTTTTACAACGCAGTGATGCAATAAATACATCTCAGAATCAGGCATCAAATCTGATGTTGCAGGATGTAGTGTTCAGACATTTCTCCTGCAGGGTATTTCTCTTTTAATCAGATTCTTGTGGTACATTTTATAACTGCACGTACAGTAGGAGCTGATTATTACAGGTAAACTTAGCACAGACACAACGCCTATGGTGTGTTTATGCACATAGTGGGCATTTACAGTAGCTGCATATGTGATACTATCGGTGTATCCAGGTTCTTTGACAAATAGTGCTACCTCCTGATGATAACGATGCTGAAGTGGCAGCCAAGAAAACAACAAATGAGCAACAGGTGTGAGCCAATCAGAGAGAGACCTGCTGGGAGTCAATCAACAGCAGAGAAAAGAGAAAACAGATAAATGCTGGAAAAGTTGTTTCACTTTTCATTACGGGGGAGCAGCTGAAGCTCAGACTAATACAGGAAATCTGACAGAAAAGATTTTATTCATGTCAAATTCATCATCATTTCTAGAGAATGTTTCAAAAATGTGCTAAATTCAGTTTAACACAGTTAATTCTGTTACTTTAATGTGAGTTTATTCATAGTGTTGTGTTACATTAAGTGCAGATGCAAACATTCAGTGTTGGACTAGAGGTGAAAGAGGTTGGAACTGGAGGCTGGAGGTCCCAGGTTCAAGTCCCCAGACTGATCACGATGTAAACAACAAGCCCTGGAGCCTTCGACAGGCAACCCACTGGTAACTGCAGACTGGCTGAAAGCAGCGCTTCAATTTCCCAACTGTGCTCTGTAAATCATTTTTGTAATAAAATGTTTCATCTGTGCGTTCTCGTTTTTTTTCAGATTCTCTGAAACAAAAACCACAGTAAAACCAGCTCATAAAAGCAATAGTCTTGGACAAACTCCTATTTTCTGCAGCTTTTGACAGTATTTGTCGAGAATTTGTTTTCATGCAAAACATCCTGACTTTCATTAAACATGTGAAAAAGTTGGAATAAAACAAAATAGTCCATGTAAAAAAAACTTAAAACAATCTTGTTTTTCATATTTTCTTCTGCATTTGTAATAAGATGTTTTATTAAAAATACTTTACAATAATAATATGTTGTTGTCACAAACCTTTTGAGCCACAAGAAGACGTGCTGGTGTTGGTGACCCTCCCTCCCCCTGACAGTTATTAGTTATATATCAGACGGGTCGTCCTGCAGGATCCTTGACATAAATAGAGGTTTTATATTTTTAACAATTATCTGGCGATTCCTGGAGATGATCATGCGACCCACATGTGGGTCCCAAACCACAGTTTTGATAATTTCCATATCATTTCCTCGTTCTTATCTGCATACTGTGCCATGTTTACTGTTAGTAAAGCACAAGATTTGACTCCTGGTAAATAAGTTTTCATGTTCCCTGTTTTGTTTTGGTTTAAAAAGGAGACTTTTAGCCACTTTTTTAGGTTTTTGGTTGTAAATGAGAACAGAAAGCAGCACTTAGAGGCACTAGATCAATGTCTTTACTAACATTGTAACATTTAATGGTGAGAGTATAGCTTTGACCCAGAATGCATTCATTGGAGTCTGCAGCTTAAAAGATGTGATAAAAAAGAAAAAATGTAATATTTAATGCATTTTAAATAACTAATGGCTTACAATAACAGGATGGGTTCTTACAACTTGCAGTATCAACTTACTGTTTTTAAGGTGCATTCTATTAATTTTTGTTTGCTATTTGCATGAACACAGTGCAGAATATGTAACTGTAATTATAATCATGATGATAATTTTACACTTACAACCGCTCAGAGTTTGATGAAGGGACATGACCAGAAAGTGAGTCATGATGGAGGATGTTGGGACCAGATCCTGTGATTCATGGAGAGGTTTGTTATCAGAGCTGCGTCTCAATCCCAGCGTCCACGCTGCAGCATGTGCTCTGCCCTCCTCCGTCTGAGCAGACATGACAGCGGCGTTTTCTGGCTGAGTGGGCAGAGTGTGGATGTGACACTTCACACTTCCCTCCCAGCAGCCACAGCAGAGACGTGACACACAACCCTGGATGGTGGGCTGCAGACACCCACTCCACCGTCTTATTTACTGAGGAGCCGACGGAGGCTTCGCGCTTACATTACTGTATCCTAGCAACCGCATCCAGCCAGATCAGCCATGGAGGATGGTTACATAATGATGGCTGTGATCAAATGAACACAGCGAAGAAAATAAAGACATGTTAGTGTGTGGACACAGATCACGTTATCATCTCATCTGTTTGGGTAAACTAGTTTCTAAAATGTGGCCAGCAGAATTAGCATATTATGTCCTGGTGAGTGTAAAAACATGCTGCTGCACAAAGTCAGCCATGAGGTATTTCTGCATGTTATTGTGCTGAGGTAGAAATAATCACTTCTCATTTTACTGCAGGAAATTCTGCTCGATAAATATTCAGCAGTTTTTCTGAGTTCAGAGCCAGAAGTTTAGCCAGGAAAGGAGCAGGAAGCCGGACTACTCAGCCAGAGCTTTGTCTTAAATTAGTGCTCAGAAGTGCCACCGAAAATCTGCCACCTGACTTTTTATCCCACACGATGAGCTCGTATCAATTACGCAGCACTTTAAGTGACAAGTTTCTGCTCCAAATCAAATTTCCAGCCAATCACGCGTAAGGTTGTGTTTGTTTGAGGAGAGCAGAAGATGAGCAGCAGCTGGGGAAGCAGGGCTGCTCTGCTTGGTCTGGAGGATGTAACGGCCTGTCCATGCAGAGTGCTGCCGCCGCGGGGCCCAGATTTAACCCCACATGTGTGACCTCCCACACAGGTACCGGCTGTTTGCATACTTTGTTTTCTTGCTGAGTTTGACATTTGCATGAGAACTGAACTGTGATGGTGAGTATAAACCAGAAGCTATGTGGACCTGATGGATCTACGTGGTCATATCTGTTCTTGATTTTAGTGTCACAGAGCATCTTAAAGTACTTTAAAAATTGGAATAAATGAACAATAAGGAACATATGTTGTCCTTCTTTTCCATCTTTAACTGCACAAACTGCCTCATTTGATTAGCATTGTAGAAAATGAGTGTTTGCCTTCAAGAAAGCATTCATTTCTTTTCCCTCATCCCTCACCAGTAGCTGCAGCTCCTCCTCCACCTCCTTCTGTTTTACCCATTATACAGTAGAATAGAAAGGAGGGAAATGTCAGCGCTGGTTCATTTTTCAGAAATGGGCGCTTCTTCACAGCTGATAGCAACCACAGCTGCACAGCTGACCTCCCCGCCACTCCTGCACCAAGGGATCATTCACTGATAAGCCAGAGCAGGTCAAGAAGCCGTTCCAGGGATCCTGACACCGACTGTGACCCCAAAAAACTCACTCCCAAAAACCCAAACCAAGGCAGCAGCTGCACACAAGAGGAGCCGCACTGATGTTTTCACTTTTTGTGGACAGAAGTGTGATAACTAATCTCTGCACGACATAAATAAACAGGCTGAAATATGTCATGAAGCTCGTTGCAGGCAGACACTGCTTCCAGGAATGGCGTCAGAAACTGTGAGCAAATGGGAGTTTTTGCATTTATGGTGCAATTTTGACATTTGTTTTATAGTTACAGGTTTAATTTTTTCATTCCAGTATTCCCAAGACCCTCAACAATATTTCTATAAGAAGTTGCTTAATGCAGTTCACTGAGCATTTTCAGTAGCACTTTCTGTTTCATTTTTTCCTCTCTCTGTATGATTCTATAAGTTTTATGGCATTCATGTGACACCAGTGCATCATGAATATGATGAAAGCCCAGGTTGTCCTGAAATAAGATTACTGTTTTATCAGCAATAATACACAAAAAGTAGCAGGCATCAGAATTTCCCCAAATGCCACAAGAGCTTGAGGGGTAAAAAACAGGAATGAATAAACAAAAAGGAACAAATTGCTTCTCTTTTCATCTTTAACTGTACAAACTGCCTGATTGACTTCAGCATTTTAGAAAATGACAGTGTTCGCCTTTCATTTCCTTTCCCTTCTGTCTCACCAGTCGCTCCGGTTCCTCCTCCACCTCCTCCTGTTTGCCCATCATGCCACGGTCCACCTCTTCCCGTTAGAGGAACTTCTCGTGTCTGAATCCTGATGGGTCAGATTACCCACCAGTCACATCTCTCATTCCACATCAATGAAGCTACATGTAACAGTTTTATTTGTTGTTCTGTGTTTCAGTGGGAAGCACTTTGTGATTTTTATTTTATTACTAACTTGTTAGCTTATACATGATGTGCAGCGTGGACAGTTACAGCCTACGTGTTTACAGCAAGAAAATAAAACACCTTCACATGACAGAATTCACTCGTTTTCGTTTATTGTATGTATAACCCAAAAAAAGCCTGAAATCAGAAACTGCTCAACTTTGCTTTCAGTCAGTAAATATCATGGTTGCAGGTGAGTCATAACAGGAAGTGCTGGTTGTAAATGGACCGTTTGGTGACATAACTTCCTGTGTCTGCAGCGAGTGGAAGTGACACTGACTAATCTGGCGAACAGTATGTCATCCAACAGCCTCACATCCGGCACGTCTCCAGCAGTGAATGTGATAACAGCCATTTGGCCCGATTATGTGGATCTGAGGTCTGAGAGACAAACATTTCAGTCAGAGCTCCAACATGAGCTGATTCACAGCACCAGCCGGCCGTTCCTGAAGGAGTGGAAGCCTGGCAGTAATGGCTCATCAGCTGCGTGCAGGTGGGAGCAGCTGGTCAGATGCACAATCCATTATGTATCAGTGGAAGAGAGGAACCAAAACATGCTTTAAAAACGACAATTACAGAACAAAATATCATCCTAAGGCAAATAGAAGAAGACAGTATTGTACAGGAAGGCTTTTTGGAGAGCAGATGTGGTCTTTCACTGCTTCCTGCTCATCGATGGGCAGCAGTAGATCATGATCGTCTCTCCTCCGGTAAAACAGTAAACTCCTGTCAGTGTAAAGCTGATATATAAAGCAGCATTTAGCATGTTTAGCATACAGTACTTAGACGGCGAGGTCTCAGTCGTTAGGGTCCTTGTTGTGTGCAGGTTACACCCCAACAGCCAATCAAAAAGATGTGTTGGAAGTGATTTTACCTTGTCAGTCAGAAACCAGCAGTGGTACTGCAGTGTAGTGGATGCTGTGTGTGTGTGTTACCTGAGGTGCTTTACGTGAATAAGATGTGAGTGTTTGCTCTTCGACGGACCCAACGTGTTGGTGGGATGTTGTGGCTCCAGTTTTCTCCTGTTTACTGAACATTGTCGTACATCAGTCGGATGGCACAGCTGGATGTCTGGGAAGGTGCAGATGCTTTTATGTTGTGTGAGCTCAGAGATGCATTTTAAGCACAATATTTTTTAAAAGCTATTTTATTCAGGCAGAAATGGAAGTGTTTAAATGTTGCAACAAAACTCTAGCAGACTAATCTCTCCTTATGCAGCTCATGTACATGAGAAATAGACTTTTTGAGGGTAAAATAAATAAATAAATGTGGTTAATTGAAAAATAACATATTTTCTTCAACAGTCTTGTTCAGCATGAGTGTTTACTCACTTAATCAAACCAGACCTTATTAATTCTTTTTAAAAAGGCATTTATGCCACTTGCATCTTGTGATTAGCCCTGAGTAGTATAAGCCTCATCAAGGGTACTTTACAAGGGAATAATTTGGACTTTTATGAGCTATTCAGAGCTGTTGTGACTATTTTATCATCCATAGAAATTAAAACCATCTATGAAATATCCTCAAGGTTCCACTCCATCTCTGACCGGATCCGTTTCAATGCATTTTGTGCAGGAAGCTGCAGCTAAACCAGCTTATCACAGGTATTCAGCTCACATGGCCTGACTGCATCTCATAGCGGCCCTGAGGCCTTCTCTATTAATTTCTGTACATTTTTAGTTTCCTTTTAGTTTCCTTACACAATCCCTCTTGTTCCCCGTCCGAGCCGGGTTATGAGAACCAGAGAAAAGGCAGCAGATTATAGTTGGTTTATAAGACCGTTCAGGTATGGCCTGCATTGCATTAGCTTACAACAGTTTAAGCTATAATTAATTACATTTCAAATAAAGGATTTAATAGATTTTCATTTGCATTCAGTGAATGACTGAACAAAGCTGCCAGAAATCTCCAGAAAAACAGGAAGTTTGCAACAGATTGTAAGCACAGGCATCCCAGCAAAGTGGAAGATATTTGCTTTAAAATGTCATAATGCGGCTTGTGTTTTGTTTCCCTGCACTTTTGTCCCGCAGCATTTCCTTTTAAGTTGTTTATTTGTGACTTTTATTACTTTTTCGGAGAAGCAGAGTCAATGGCTGCCCTTAGCTTTGAGCTAGATGCATCAGAGGAGGAAAACTCTTTATGATGCCCTGCTTTTAAAAGGAAATCTGTGATAAACAGAAGACTGCAAGTCTTCATTTGGGTTTTCTTTCAGGGAGTGTAAGAAAATAATAAGATAAACTGAGAAATAAAAAAGAAAAAGAAGGTTTATCCATTCTAAAAAACAACAAAAAGGAAAGATTCCTATTCAAAAGCTATAAAATGGAAGCTGAAAACTAATGGAAATGCCTGCAGAGGGACTTTTGCATGTATATCATGCCACAACCCAGAGCTATTCATGATTTGATGTCTGAAATAGCACCTTGGAATGACTCCACTGTAGAAATACTCGGTAGACAGCATGACTGGAAACCACATTTCATCGCTTTGAATTACACAGACTGAAAATAACCAGCTTCACAAGCAGCGCATGGCTACAGGTGGGCTGTTGCCGAGCAGAGAGTTGTCAGGTGTTCCTCTTTTTCCTGTTTGCATGTTTTCATAGCAGAGCACGAAAACACCAGTTTACCGTGTAACATGTCATTAATCCAACAACTCATGTCTGACGGTTTTGCTGGAGTTTAATTTCATATCTCAGGTGTGTGAGCTCTACTGCTGTTTTCCTTCCATCATGCAGGATGTGCTTCTTCCTGGCAGACGATGCTTCCCTCCATCCTTCCAGCTTCTAAAGATGCGTCGGACGCTTCTGAAGCCAGTTTTAAATAAGTTGTTTCATCTGAAAGATATTCATCAAGCAGCAATTTTCCAGCATTTGCTTCTCAACCCCCGGCTCAATATTCACCTGTAACATTAAAAGTTTTCCACCTTACCATGGCAACCACATATGTTTCCCACTTTCATGATAGTTTTCCATAGTTGCCACAATGTATCACTGGTGGTACTCACCCTCCCTCTAGTGCTGGGCTGAAGACTCTTCCAATTTCAACCAATTTATAAATGATACTTTGAAGAATTTACGGATAATATCAGCAAATCCAGACCATCATGACAGTATATGTGGAGCGAGTCAGGAGACAGACGAGCTTCCAAACGAGGACAGCATGTTGCACCGGTTCTTCTAGTTATCGTTTCAACATTCATCATTACCAAAAGCCCATTAACAGCACAATAAGTGATACTTCATGTCATTTAACTTACTACTAATGATGCTTTTACTAATAAAACTGTTTGTACTAATGATGCTATAAGTCATAATTATCCTCATTATCCTCATCCAATATCATCATCTTTGTTACGGATGATTTATTAAATTCTATAGTCGGCCACATGTGGTCCAGATGTCAGTTGTTGGGCGTGGATAATGGAAAGTCACCTGTGTGACAGAAGTGCTCCTAACTCTCTCAGAGATGGCCGTATCTGCACTCGATACGTCGATATCAGCCGGTAAAAATGTTGGATTAGAACCTGCTATGAAGATAGAGATGCCACTCTGCAAATACCAAACATACTGTAACATCTGTTTCACCTCTGAAAACTTTAGACCACAAAACTGTGTGAGATCACATGATCATATCACCCTATCAGATGTCATGATGCTGCTCCTACTATTTCCAGGTAATTGGACGTAATCTTTCATTATTCATAATACCATTTTATTATTTTCCATTTAATAAATATAAATAATGAAGACAACAATCTGTAGTTGAATTAGTTTACCATTTTTAAAAGATTCATCTTCATCTTATTTCAGTCTAATTTATCATTCAGTAGTTCAGTAGATTTTATCAGTAGAATCAGTAGATTTTATTGTTTTAAAAGCACTTCTTTCAATCATTAATGTTCTGAAAATTTGACCACCTCCTCTCAGTTTTAGTATTTTTTTTATAAATAAAGTATTGGGGTACTAAAAACAAATTCTAAAATTTTGTTTAGTCTTTGCATTTATCAAATGAATAATTGATCTGAACAATCTGGTAAAACAAAAACGAAAAAGTAAATACGGTACAATTTTTTATTCATAAAAACATTTATAATTTATGTTTATTATCAAAGGGATACAGTGTAACTTTTGGCCACTAAGGGGCTAAACCTGTAACCTCCCACTGACAACATGACATTTGTTGGAAAATTAAACAGTCTCTCTTTCTGGGCTCAGTTTCTCAGACTCCATATTCACCTTCTCACTTTGTACAGATTTGACCAACTTTCAAAGAAAAAGTAGCATAGAGCTCAGCCCATCCATTAATGCTCACATTAGGCTGATGTTTGGGTCAAAAGTTTAGTTTTGGGGGAAAGTACAGGTTTGGGACCCCTAGTGACCAAATGTTACACAGTGTCCCTTTAACCTTTATTCATTTTCTCATTATAACACATCGTGGGTGGTAGCTATTTCCAGAAGCAGTCAAGCTTTTTGGAGATGCCTGGAAAGCACTGCATCTTTATAAAAGTTTGGCCTGACATATTTTACTCAGGCATCTCTAAATGCTGCTTCTATTATCTTTATTGTTTTATGGTTTGCAACACTTAAAACAATGTCAGAGCAATCTGATGTTCCTTTGAGGAGCAAAAAGGTATTGATATCAGTATCCGCCAAAGTACAGTGGTGGGAAAAAGTCCCCCCCCATCCATTTGGGAAATCCATTTTCTGTAAACACACTTAAACAAGAGCATTGTACCAAAGCGCTGTTTGTAAGCAAGAGGTAGAATAGATGCATATAGAAGAATAAAACAACGATAAATCCATGTTCAACATAGAGCATTAAGAATCACTCTGAGGTTTTCACATGTCATTTCTGTAGTACAGTCACAGCAACTATACTCAACAAAGTCTGAAAAGAGCCTTCATTTTTTTAATGTGAAAATATTTGTGTACATTTCTAAGGGTGTCCGGGAACTTTTTCCCACCATGTATATCATAAACCAAAGATATCGTATCGGCAGGGAAAACTCTGGCATCGCCCATCCCAAACGGTAAGCCTTCCCCTTTTTCTTCCTTTTTTTCTTTTTTTAAATGGTGCAAAATGTGTTTGAACAACAATACAAGAATAAATTCACTGAACACCAGATTTTCAATTTAAAAGGAAAGAAGTTTTTTTTTAACCTTTAGCCTACACAGTGGAACAAACTGGCTTGTTTTGTTTTAAAGACATATTTGAAGATAACAATTTTTCCAGTTTTGACTCCCTACATCCTAAATTTGGCCTTTAATGTTCAAATCTATTTGGATAATTACAAAATCGTCACTTTGTATCTACGCACTTTGGCCTCTTTCCAGCACAACCACAACAATTAGAACGGGAAGGACTCCTCCATTTTTCACCAAATCAAAAGGGTTTCATTTCTGCAATTTATCAAATTATTATGAGACTGAATGAACTATATAATTCTTTTTTTCCCTGTTTTTTAGGTCCCTCTCTGATCAAGTAGACAGTTTTTTTTTACATTTCTGAACAAGTTCCTGACCAGCCACAACTTTAATGTTATAGCTACTTTGTCCATACTATCCTTTTTTTTTTTTTTTTTTTGATTGTTTAATTCTTTTTCTTCTGTTTTGCCTCTTTTTTGACAGGGGGTTGGGGGGGGTTGGGCGGGGATAATATATATTTTTTTTTCTTTAGGGAATTATGCCGATTTTACCAGACAGCAGGCATGT
>JBAMHT010000006.1:28598998-28612800 GCA_037177075.1 Craterocephalus fluviatilis
GCTTTATGTTCCATGTTCTTATAATGAATATCATTACAAATGACTGAGCTTTTGTGTAGTTCAATCTTACTGAACATGATCTGCAGATGTCTGCAGAATCATCTGGAATAACACACACCACTGTCTCACGTCCCCAGAGCTGCATCTATGTGACCCTGCTAGAAGAGGAAGTAAGAGATGTTAGGGGACATATTTGAGGGTTAACCCCCCCCCCGCGGGGCTGCTGCTCTCTCCTGAACGTGTCCTGGCAGGCAGGAATGTTAGCTGAAAGATCTGCTTCCTCAGATCTGCCACTGCGGATTTGTCCTCCTCCCGTTTCCTTGTTTTTGCCTCCTGCCACCTCTCATCTACCTGAGCTCACATCCACTCGCATTTACATCCAACCTCCTGTTTTGCATGTGACCTGTTCTAGTAAATGAAGCCTGTAGCCCCCCCCCCACCCCCCGCTAGCTGTACCATGGATGACTGCATTTTCCTGCAGCATGAAGAAAGTTGGACCAGGTTCTGACTTTCTGTGGCTGCCCCAAGCGCCTTTTCTCTGTTGGTTCAACAGGAATCATTCTGGCAGAGCCCTCCTCTTCCTCCTCCTCTTTAACCAGCAGCCCCTCTTCTTTCTGCTCCATCTTTACCTTTCATTTCTCCTTCCCTATCCCTAACCCGACGCTGACTGTCCCTGGGGGAATTTCCGGATGAAAACAATTAAACCAATCCTCCACTTGCTCCCTGCACTCCTCTGCTGCTGCATCGGCCTCCATCTTCTTTGGTACGTTTGTCTCGTGGCATCATGGGCCAGAAGGAAGCAGGAAAATATTCCTCTGGCTGTATTTTAGTTATTTTTCTTTCCCATCAGCTCGCTTTTGCCCCATTTTTTGAGCTTTATGATGTTTGCCCATCGTTCTCTCGTTCCTCTTTTTCCCCCTTCATCATTCCCTCATTCTTCTCTTATTATTCAAGTCTGTCTCCACTTCAAAGTGTCTCGTTAGATGATTGAAGCTCGTTAGGGAGGGAGAACGAGCTGGGGAGTTTGATAATGGTTGCCACCGTTCATTAACGCGAGATGAGGAAGATGGTGTGTGTGTGTGTGTGTGAGAAGGGAAACACTAAAAAGAAGAAGGGGGCAATAAGGAGAGCGTTTGAGAGGAGCTGGATCAGCAGGGGTTGGGTCTGCCTTCATGCTGGACTGCTTGGGTGGTGGATGTTCAGTTTTACACCGACATGCTTCTCAGAGGAGTCGTCTGACCCCTGCTGTGTGGTTTTGCCCGCTAACATCATGCGACGCTTTTGTGAAAGACTGAAGATGCAAATCCAAGCATCTCAAGATAAAACAAATCATCTGCCTGGACTTAGTCTCAAAGAAGAAATGCTCGAATATTTAAAGAAAGAAGACAACCTGAACTTCTTGTGAATCCCCTGTGAATGGGGGCTGTGCTGGACATGACCGGAGCTCTGTGAAGGTAAGAGAAGCTCCATCTTCAAAAAAGACCGTCTCTGAGCTGTGGTTGCATCCGATGCTTCACGGTGTGGTGTGCTGGGGCAGCAGCAGGACGGATGCTGGAAGAGCAGCAGGACGGATGCTGGGGCAGCAGCAGGACGGATGATGGGGCAGCAGCAGGACGGATGCTGGGGCAGCAGCAGGACGGATGCTGGGGCAGCAGCGGGACGGATGCTGGGGCAGCAGCAGGACGGATGCTGGAAGAGCAGCGGGACGGATGCTGGAAGAGCAGCGGGACAGATGCTGGGGCAGCAGCGGGACGGATGCTGGAAGAGCAGCAGGACGGATGCTGGGGCAGCAGCAGGACGGATGCTGGGGCAGCAGCGGGACGGATGCTGGGGCAGCAGCGGGACGGATGCTGGGGCAGCAGCGGGACGTTATGTGCAATCATTATGTCCCTGCAGCAGCTTCAGTTTTACTCGTCAGCTGTTCATGTTGTGTTTACCTGGTTGCTGCTGTATGTACCTGCACTGTTACAGAAATGCAGTTTCCCTACTGAAGGAGTGTGTTGTGGTGCTCATGGTTTATCATCCTCCAGGAATAAAGCCGTCAGAAGATGCTACAACCTGCTCATAAAGCAACGGACACAATAATATTGCATTTTATTTATGTGAGACTTTTCAGAAATGAAAGCTTCCAAAGATAAAAAGTTAAAGTTAGAAGCCAAAACTACAAGCAAGCATTTGGGCCCGTCAGTACATTACAGGATGGATCCAGGCCTCCGTGATGCTTCCAGCACATTCTGAGCCCAGCGTGTGACTTAGAGCGAACTGGAGACTCATCAGACCAGTTGGTCCAGTTCTGGTGGGTCTGTGTGAATTATAGCCTCAGCTTCCTGTTCTTAACTGACAGGAGGGGCATGATGGCTCCTCTGCTGCTGGAGCCATCATGCTATGTTCAGAGATGCTGTTCTGCATGCTAACTGGACTTCCTGTTGCCCTCCCACCAGTCTGCCCAGTCTCCTTCAGACCATTCTCTGGAAACCCTGGAGACGGTTGAGTGTGAAAACCCCGCTAGGTCAGCAGTTTCTGAAATATTCACATGGATATTCACACACTGCCTGTTTGCATGGGAAGCGGTGGGGGGCAGGGAGTGTCGATGTGTGCGTCAGTCCCTCTTTTGAGTACCCTTGAAACACGAAGCAGCTTTGACTCAAAGGTCAAAAACTCCCCACGGAGCTGAGATGTTGAAATTCCTTTAGAAGAACCAAACCCAGTATTCACATGTAATAAGTTACAGTCCAATCATTTCATCCTGAGTGTGTACGACTGACCATCTCATAATACTTTCAGAATCTGATGATGAGGGCAGTCATGCTCTGACAGGGAGCAATATAACAAGAGAGTGTAAGCATGAAATCACAGTGAAAATCAGTATGTATAGCCTCATTTATCTATTTATTTCTAATTATTCATTCAATTTATTTTCATTCATTCATTTATTCTTTTATTCATTTTGAATTATTTTTATACATTCATTCATTTTTATTTGTATTCATTCATTCTTTTATTTATTTATATTCATTTTCATTTATTTATATTCATTTTCATTAATACATTTTTATTTATATATCTAATTTATTTGTTTATATTCATTAATTCATTCATTCAGAAGCCTAAAAGCTGGAGCATGTGCAGGACCAACAGTTTCATGTAGTTTTATACATCTGAAGGTGAGCTGGAGCCATGGTTGGTTCTACACGTTCCATCCTCGCTCATACAGGAGCTCTCGCTGTGTTTTAGAATATTTTTGACATTTTATGATTAAAAGTGACAGTTTTGTTAGTGTAATGCAGCAGCTAATGGATGCCTCTGACAGCACACCGCTGGCTGGCCGGGCTCTTCTTCTCCTCTGCGTCACATATTAATGATGGATTCCACGTCTCTATAATCTGTGATTAGAAACGTCTCCACTCTAAAATGATCAGCAGCCGTCGTTGTGAAATGACAAAATCACAAATGTAACATTGGAATGGTTTTTCATAGTTTCCCAAAATATCTGGAAAAGTTAATTCATACATAACAAAAGTTAAAGGGACTTAAGGCGACTTTACCAAGTCTGACTCAGTGCTGCCTCAGCAGGAGCTGTGGGGAACTGCAGCCGCCAGCGACGTGACACGGGAGCACACACACTTCACAGTCTGTCAGCTCATATTTATTTTAGACTCACAAGATGCTGATGAAGTCTTCTTTTTCTTTATGGAGCCACTTTTCTGTGGGCTCAGAGTGGATGTAGGTCGAAGCATCCAGAAGTTTCCCTTCAGCGTTTGAATCCGCGTCGGCCATGTTCTTCCTGTTCCCGAGCTGTCGGCAACGCGCATACAGCGTCAATTTACGTCACATCCCCACGACTGCATGGGAAATTCGGATGCTGAACTGCGGATACACGGATGGACTCGTTATGTTGGGTTTTTAATGCTTCACCACCCATTAATATTGAAGAAACTGGAAATGCATGTTTAGTTTCTCACAATTCTTGCCTTAAAGCCCCAGTGTGTAATATCCGCAACATCTCACCGTCAAACTGCAGATTTACGAAGACTTTACGCTCTCCCCCCACCTCCCACCGCTTCTCCCTCGGGGTGTGTCCCTAAAACACGCATTGCTAACAAGTTTGTCCCCTATTGGCCCCCGCATTTCAAGATGGCGATGCAAAATGTGTTTTTTCAGGGGAGGGCTGTTTGCACAACGATGTGTGAGTTACAGAGATACTTTTAAGCTACATATTATTTTGATATATTTAATTAATAACAACTTCTATTTTACCTTTTTTTTACTTTTTTTAAATGTATTTTATCATCTTTGCTCATTTTCTGGTTTTTCTCAGAGAGAGTGGGGGGGACATCAGCCATGCCCGACTAGGGATGGGAATTGTTGCGATCCCTGTTCCGTTTTCGGTATCACCTAACGATTCGGTTTTTTAACGATTCTCTTATCGATTCTCATGCAGTCACTGAAAACAGTCCAGATGGTTTCAGTCGGGCTTTTAATTCAAAGTCTGCACCAGCATCTTCATCACATTTCGCCATCCAGGCTGATTTCTGGCAATAATATAACAGCTGCAGCTGCTGTGGCCAGATCGGCCGCGTCATAATGAGAGGTATTAAAGTTTCTCAGTCAGGTTATTCTTGTGAATAAATTGATATTTTAACGGTAAAAGGCAATGGCAATGAATTCATAACTGTTTATTGAAAGAACTGATTATCCTGTAATAATAATAATAATAATAAAACTGTTCAAAGGTTTTTAATAGTTTTGTTCTGTATGGATGTGAGCTAATGACCAAACAGACTCTCAGTATTCATGTTTGTTGAAATTATCCCCAAATTCCAGTTAATTCCCAGAAATTCCCATAATTAACAAATGTGAAATATTTCTAAAATTCCCCAGTTTAATTCTCCATGGAGACTTTCTGGAAATTTACCAGAAATGTTCCTCCCCTTTGCAATCCTCAGTGGGACTGATAAGATGAACCGTAAGCGATGCTTCCATGTGCAGACCTTCGAGTCTCTGAGGTCAGCTGCAGGAACGGGGCCTTCGCCCGTCCTCTGATGGATTCACAGATTATTTTCTTTGTTTATACCATTTTCTGTCACTCAGATCATTAATGATCACCAGCAGGTTGCGAGTGGACAAACATTTACATACCATGTTCAGCTTAATTTGTGTAGCACATTTCCTGTTTTACACAATTCAAAGTACTTTATGTACATAAAACATTGGAAGCATTGCATATGGAGCAGAGAAAGGAAAAGGAGCAGCAGGCAGCAAAAATCATTCTAAAACGATTCAAATAATTAATAAAATATTTACTTAAAATCACCTTTATGTATTTAAGTGAATCTGGACTGAAGAATCGTTGTCTTTGTTACAGCAGTGAACAGAAACCACTTCACCCTCCATATTTATTTATTTGTTTATTTATTGACTCATTTATCTGTTTTCAATCCACCCAGGATGAGGAAAAATGTCACACAAATCTTACTGAATGTAGACAAGCTCCATCTACAGTGCAGAACAGCAGCAGATGAATCAGGAGGAGTCTCTGTGTGCCGGGGACATGATTCTCTATGGAAAGCAGTGATGGACTCACGAAGACTCCAGATGTTCCCCCTGAAACCCACACATGCAGGTTAGAGCTCTGAGATGCAGAGAAGAAGCCGGATATGGACAGAAACACCATCTTCTCTGGACCAAAGCTCAAGGTGCATTGCGCCAGTGAAAATATGAGATCCTGTTATTTTCTTTCCCCAACATTCCAGACTTGTGGAATGAAGCTACAAGTTGTGCTTTTCCCCTTTAAGATGCTGTGAGCTGGAAATGGCAGCATGGCTGGTCCTGCAGCCTGCAGAGGAGAGGCTGGATCTGCTTGGAGGCGCAGCATTTAAACATCATGCTTGTGCTACGGACCATCCATCTTCTTTTCTTACTTTTCTTACTTTCTGAAGTTTAGCCATGAGTCCTAGTGTGAGCCCCTGAGTCAGTCTGCGGGTGTGATTCTGCTGATGCATGCCTTGCACATTTGCTTATATGACACTTAAAACCCTGGGGGCCTGATTTTAAAATCCCAGGCCACCAGGGAGAGCGAGTGCAGGGAGAGTGTGTGAGTAATGCTCCCTGCCTGCCTCATGCTGCCAAGGTGACTCTGAGCAAGGCAGCGAGCTGCTGGGTCTTATCTGCAACTCTACGAAATGTCATTTAGGAGTCGCAAGTTGAATCATCGGACTGTTTAGAAAAACAGCCGAGATTTTAGAGGCAGCTTCCCTTCGCCGCGGTGCAAAAGGAAATACTCGGCACCAGTTAGAGCAACACAATGAGAGAAACCACAGGATGTTCAGATTTGATAGTTTGTTGAATATAAGGATTATGACGTGCCAGGAAGGGTCAGACTACTTTATTTTTGATTGATCAGTTTTGTTGGACTAACGCAAAGAGACATACCGCGTAACTTCTGAGCCAAACATCAGCCTAATGTGAGTAATTCTGGGGGATTTCTGGGGTCAGTTTCAGTGTTTGAGGCGTGTCGAACCTCTGAGGGGGACGCCCTCTGCAGAAACCAGACATTGTAACTCTGCAGGAGCGGATCCGTCTCTCATGGATCATGTGACCTGCAGCACTTTACTTTACCTCCCCAACCCCCCGAACACAGAGGGCAGCTTTCGGCTACTTTCGGCTGAACGGAGTAAAACGGTGAAAACCTGTCTGAGGAGTCTGTGGATGCTAAACTCACGCTGTTAGCTTCAATATTAGCAGAATGCTAAGTTAGCTTGCTGTTGTGCTAACAAAGCAAAAAGTGAACGTTCCACGTCTTCGAGCAGCATTTATCCAGAACAATGGCAGGAAGTCCTGATGCGCTGCAGAACCTCTGAGTGTAGCTGTAGTTGTAGTCTCCAGAAAAGCTAACAAAGCTAACGCGTTAAAGCTAACTGGCCACAGAGCGAAGCTACAAGTTGAAGCCAACTGGCTGATTGATCCAGGAGGGAAAGATGAACCCATGATTGCACATCACACATGAGGTCGAGCACGACAGACTGAACCCAGACATGGCAGGTAACTGGTCTAAACTGGACATTTGGTCCAATGAGACACATCTGTGATGGTTTCTGAGTTTCTACAGGTATACGTGTTCTACCCCCCCCCCCCCAGCTCCTCAGGGCATTATTTTATCTTTGTATTTTTCATCCGCAGCAAAGCAAAGAGGTGCAAATTAAACTTCTTCCACTCTGACCTGGCAGCAAGAAAATAATCTGCTTTCTGCTAAATGAGCTGCAGAAACTAATTAGGCTTTGTTTGTTTACTTATTTATTCATAAATGTCTCCTTATTGGCTCCCACGTTCACTCATCTGCAGCTCTCTCTCTTTTATTGCCGTGTTTAGAAGTTGTGTGTGTGTGTGTGTGTGTGTGTGTGTGTGTCCTCTTCTTCTGCAAACACAACTCAGCCTGATGTTAACGTCAGAACAAACCAAGGAAAATAACTGTTGTGCTATTTTTATGCCTTCCAGTTTTTTCTGTTTGCCACCTATACAGATCCCCTTCCCCTCCACACACCTCCACACAACAAAACATCCCAGTCCCGGATATACCTCCAATTAGCAATAGATTGTGTTTCAGCTTTGATGTTACATGAAAAGCTAAAAGAGGACGTTTTAATTATGAGACGGGAGGAGAAAGCAGAGAAGAAGCCCATTAAACATCTGGGAGAGGCCTGTTTTTAAGCTAAAGGATGGTTTAACTCTTATTTCAGGTGTTTCCTGTGAGCATCGCTTCAGGTGACGCTTGCTACGAGAAAAAGCTGTGGACCCTTTTTTAAGTTTCAGAGCTAATAGGTGAAATATATTCTAAGGCCCCCCCCCCCCCACACACACACACACACAACCGCTCATCCCCCTTTAGAAATGATTTCAATTTAAAACTTTTTTAAACCACATTCAAACTTTTAACTGCATCTCCCATCTCCAGCACCGAGTAGACGGTTCCTTCGTCCCAAATTCAGTATTAAAAACAGACATTTGAAAGAAGTAAATATTGAAACAAGCAGGTTTTTTGTGCATTTCCAGCTAATATTCCAGTTCAGCTCTGTGCCGGATGCATAGCACCGTCTGACAAGCAGGAAAAGTTGACACACCATGAAATCCTGCAGAAATATTGACTGTTTCTGGCCCCTAAGGGCTGATGGCTGTGAGCTAGAGCTCCATGTGGTGATTCAGCCTTTGATTCAGGCTCTTAGGGTTCCTAAATGGGGCCTCAGGGGGAAGTCAGCAAGCACTGAAAGAACAGGGTAGCTTTATATCTTCAACTTAGAGCAGCGTTGATGTGAAACAAGTCCAGAGCCTTCAGGGGTGCATGTGTCTAACAATAAAACAGAGAAATTAGATGGAATGAGACAGAAATGCAAAAGAATGGAGACAATGCAAAACACAGAAAGGTGAAACGGGAGCATAGAGAGATGCGGTGGCTGCAGCAGAACAGGGGATGCTCCTGCTCCATCTCCCGTCCAGCATGTTGCTGCAAAGGTCACGCCCGCTCCGTCTTTCCTCTCACCTCTGGAGGTGTGCTGGATCTGAATGAGAGACGCATTCAAACCACATTCACCTCCACTCCATATTTTCACTGAGTGGGAGAGAAGAGAGGCCATAAAACCATGAAGTTCAAGATTTCAGCTCACTTTGATATTTTCTGGAAGATTATTTGTGATCCTTTAACCTTCCATCTTACGATGCTAAATTAGTGGTTTTCTGTTAAAATGTCCCCATCAGCCCTAATTAGTAAAGTCAGCATGCTGGTAGGAAACTGGTTAAGCTCTTCATGATGAGGGTTGTGTTTTCTGACTCCAGTCTGAAATAACAAACCGGGAATAATGAATAACATGAAGGGCTGCATGTGTGACCCTGCTCTCTGCAGGAAGCTGAGACGTGTGAGACGACTGTGTCAGCACAGCAGAACATGGACACGACGATGTCGTCCCAACAGAAAACCCCAGCCCAGTTCATCTAGGACGAGTAGAGGCTCCAGAGCTTTTTACTGCTTTTACTTTTTATCCATTTATTATTCATTTTATAGATTTATTTCTTGTTTCATTAATTTGTTTTTATGCTCTAATTAATTTATATTTTACACCTGTTTTTATTTAGCTAAACATCTTTCCAGGACTGCTTTCAGTGCTCAGACTGGCAGGTCTTCAGGGAGGCTGCCACAGCTTATGCTTGATTGCTTGTTAGTTTGATGCTTATTAGTTTGATGTATTGATGTGTGGTATTGGACCCCAGGAAGAATAGCCACTGCTCCTGTAAGGGATTGGTGGCTAATGGGGATCCTATTAAATAAACAAATTAAATAAACAAATTTAATTATTTGATAAATCTTTCTTCTAATTTGAAATCTTCCACCCTTTGCCCTACCTGGCCCTCCATCAAAGATGTTCTTGACCCACCCTGATTGCCTGTAATGAGTGACTGTACCAGTATAAGCATGATTTATAAACATTCACAGTTTATTAAACGTCAAAGAATTGGCATCATGTGATGCTTCAGAGGTGATGCAGTAAAGCAGAAATTAAGAAGTGAGGGCTTGTTGCTGTACTTAAATGTGTTTTTTCTGATTAATTCCCAGCTCATGTTTTCAACATGAGCTTCTTTGGTCATAAGTTCTGCCTCAAGATCAGTTTTTCTACCCTCCTTTTATAAAAAAAAAAGATTTCATAAAACTGACCTCAGATCGATAAGCAAATACACGGGCGAGTCTTTGTTCATCTTCAAAAGCAGTATGAGCCACGTGTGGCTGTAAACATGAGCAGCTTGTAAACAGCTTATAAAAGCTGCTGTTTCTGGCCTTTGGACTCAATGAAAAGCTTTCATTGCCAAGAAGTTTAGTTTGGTTCAGGTAAACCTGCAGAAACACATGTACACACAAAGTGATTCTACATGAAACTTCCTGTGATCACCTGTTAGTTTTAGAGTCCTGATCTCTGCTCCCACCTGTTGGACAGAAAAATATCACCAGTGTCGTGCAGAGAGCCTGTTTTCTGTTTTGTTTTTGCATTAACTAAACAAGCTGAACAGATTTTTAACTTGTCATGTTTCACCAGGACTTGGTTGACTGGCGGAAGCCCCTGGCGTGGCAGGTGGGCTACCTCGGGGAGAAATACGATGCCTGGGTTCATCAGCCCGTAGACAGACCCATCAGGCTGTTTGGAAACCCCTTCATGGAGGCCAGCACCAAAACTTCCTGGTGAGAAACGATTGCTTTTCGCAGAAAAAGTAAAGATAATCTTAATCAGATAAAAAGGATTCACTTTGTCAGACCAAACTATCAGAATATTATTCAATATGACACATGTTCATGCACACAGATCCACTTCTTTGTTCGCTCCTGAGGTTTTTTCTACACAAGTGTTCCTCAGGTTCCCAGGTCTGAATGGAGGAAGTTATCTTTATATCTGACCTCCCCCCTGTCAGGCTACCGGCAAAAACAGCTGGAGTTAAAAAAAAAAAAAGATCATATAATAATCAAAATTGACCAAAATAAGAATTGCCACATTTAAGTTTTGATATAACTGCATGATCGAAACAAACCAGAACAGAAAACATTAAAAATTAAAAGTTCAGCATGTAATAAAGTCAAAGGTCAATCACAGAAAAATGTAAAACATAATTTTTAATTATGTTTTACATGTTTCTATTGGATTTTCATCACTTTACTGAAATTAGATAACTGTTTTGTTTCTATTCTCTTAGAATTAGTTATTTATATTACTTGATGTGGAAGCTGCCAGTATTTTTACTGCAGTGTCTCTGAATGAACAAAAAACTCTGTGTGAAGTCTGTGACCTTTGTATGATAATAATGATAATAATAATAGTGATAATGATGATGATGATAATGTAATTTTTAGAATGCGCTCTACATTTCAGATAAAATCCCAAAGTGCTACAAAGTCAGAAGAGACATAAAGACCTAGAAAAAAACATAATGATGAAACATTTGTTACATAAAAACCTTTTTAAATAAAAAGAAGTCTTTAAGTGCTTCGACTCCACATTCTGACTCCACATAGATACCGCCTTAAAATGACCGTAGAGGAAGACACAAGCACACATACTGACTTGGTTACCTGTAGCGCAGTCATCGCTGCACCTGATGCCTCTGGATCCACTCACACATGAGATCATGTTTATGTCTGGAGGAATTTTGGCCCCTGATGGCTTCTGTACATTCACAACCGTTCTTGGGATTTGAAGTCATTTCTATTCTCAACTTTACCACTAGATGTCAGTCATTCTTAACCGAGTTATCAGCATGTCAATGAGTCTTTACTTATTTGGAGGTTTTAAAGAAATTTTTGACTTGATAATTACATATTAATAAAATTTATGTGTACAACAAAAAGTGTTTCAGTACTAATTGATTCACTAAAATGGCTGCTTAAGGCTTAGTTTATATTTTAATCCTTGCTTTCACACAGATAATTGCCAACACTTGACATAATTGTTACATACGCAAACTCCACTGATTGTCCACCAGGGGGCGCACTAATGAGCTCAGATCATAAACTTCTGATTCTCCATCAGAGATTGAGTTTAACGTTAGCAGGAAACTGACAGCAAAGTCAAAACGGATCTCAGAACTTAACTAAAAAGTTTGTTTGTTTTAGCCATCATAAACACATAGATACATGATTAAAAGAAAAATACTTTCTCAGCCTTAGAATGTGTCGCATTAAAGGGATACTGTGCAACTATTGGCCACTTGGGGTCCTAAACCTGTAATTTCCCCCTTTTCTGGGGTCAAAACAATGTTTGACACATGCTGGTGCATGTAACTAAGATGTAACTTAGCATGAGCGGATCCGTCCCTCATGGGATCATGTGACCTGCAGCGCTTTGCTCTACAGCTATTAAACCCAGTGGCTGTGCTTCGTGCTACTTTTTCCTTGAAAGTTGGTCAAATGTAAACAAAGTAAGAAGGTAAACACGGTGATTATTTAATTTTGCAAAAGTGTTGTTACAGGTTTAGCCTCCTCGTGGACATAAATTACACAGTAAACCATTAATACTTCGAATTGTGTCTCTGTTGTTTTAAATTAATTCAGTTTTATTTACGCTTCATAATTTCTAGTTTGAATTCACAACACACTCAATTTGGCCCTTTTTTGGAGTTAATATTCCTTTATGAACCTTAAATATTCCTTATAATTCTGTCTGCCTCTAACAATCTTGCAGTGAGCAGACATGATAATGAAGTTTGTGAAAGTGTTGGTTGGGTATAATGTGGCTCCAAATGGCAGACATGTCGGAGCGTAACGAGGGAGGTCAGACATCCCTTCTGTGAGTGTGACCGGGCCGTACTCTGCTCTCCTGCTGCAGGTACTGGGTACCAGTGGTGTGGCTCCCGCTGGTCTTCTATCTCAGCTGGTATTGCTACAGCACCCTGGCACAGGGCACCACGAGGATAGTCCTCACTTCAGGTAAACACGCGCAGTCTGAAATCAGAACCTCATTTTCATCGCCGCCATCGTCCAGCCGGCATGAGTCAGCATCGGTATCTGCATGTGTGTGTTCCCAGACTTCTCCATCCCAGTCCACAAGTACATGTTCCCAGTGTTCTTCATGCTGGGCTGGTTCCTGTGGTCCTTCATTGAATACTGCATCCATCGCTTTGTCTTCCACATGAAACCGCCAGCTCATAACTACTACCTCATCACGCTGCACTTCCTGCTGCACGGCCAGCACCACAAGGTACCGACACGGCGCATAGCTTTTCTTTATCATGTCCATTATTACACAAGGTAGAAAACCGTTCAAGTGGCTGCTGCTTTTCAGCTTCATCTTTATTTTTGTTTTACAGCTACTGTTATGTCTTTTCATGCAAATGGAGGGTTTTCATTAGGTTTTCCTTAGGGTTTTAACAGTACAAGTTCTTTTTTTTTTGTCAAAACAGACTTTATTAGGAGGCTTTTAACCACCAGCACAACACCCTGATGCCTTGACACATCCTATCAAGCATTTTTTGGTCTGAAAGGCATCTAATGGTCCTTAGGCTAAACTGGTCTTCCACTGGTCTAGAAAATTACGTTTTTTAAGCTTAAACTAGCCCTCTAAAAAACGACTACATTTGTACGCTGCTTCTTATCTTCTTATCTTTGAATAAGCGCTAATATACTACTATTTTTTTACGTCTGACATTAGACTTTTTTGCATATTAATAGATGGCCAATCAGATTATTTAAGTCCAGTATTTGGAAACCAGTTGTACAACTTTCAGTTATTTGTTTTGGTCAATATTAATTATTTAGTGTATGAAATCCTATTTTCTAGATTTGGGCTTAATAGATACATGGTTACGAGTTCTTGATTGAGATGTTTAAATTTAGTCTAAATTCACTGATCATTAACTTTTTATATATGTTTTGATCAAACATCCGACCATTATTTATGCAAATTACAGTTATTCTTTTATTTAATGTTTAATAATGGATTCAATTCTATCATCTATATTTTGCCTAAAATATAGACGGGCGAACCTTGGTCTTAACTGAGACGTCGGCTCCGTGGATATTTTTCTGTCACTTTTAGTGGCCAAACAGGCAGAATATATTTTATGCATCTCAGCCTGTTTAATGTGTGAGATCTGCTCATGTTTTTAGTTTAAATCACACCTTTTGAAATATCAGATGGTACTACCTATAAACAAAAATAAAGATAAGGTGCAGTTTAGCATGTTTGAACTTAAAGTAAGGCAAAACACAAAGTTTAATGGCCACATTGTGACAAATCTTCCTCCAAAACTATTCCAACAGACCTTGTGGTTGCAGA
>JBAMHT010000006.1:28711473-28722301 GCA_037177075.1 Craterocephalus fluviatilis
AGCAGGCTGCTGCTTCTCTAAGACATGCAGCTGCAGCAGAGAGGTGAACAGAAAGGTAAAAACACAATAGCTGATTACAGGAAGGGGGGGTAACCTTGTGCAGGAAGCCAATACCCTGCAAAATCCTCTTTTATCTCTAGCAACTTTTCATAAATGGAGAAAAATGAGCATTTTGTGCCACTGACACCCCCATGTTGTCTTTCATTTCCGGTCCAGAGGCAATAATAACCCATGGCCCATTCAGGCTCTACAAATACAAATGTTTCCTATTCTGTATTTCTGGTGAACTGGCATTAAGTAGAGATGAATACATGGGATCCACAGAGGGACGGGGTATTTTAGGTGCCGTCCACCACATATTTTAGACCCAAATTATTCCTGTAGATATAAAGCTGAAGGATGGAAGCTGCATTTGAGAACTTCACAGAGTTATTTGTGTTCAACGCAGCGACACAGAAGAGCGTCGATTCCACAAAAACAAACAAAACCAAGTGTTTCCATCAGTGCAGATTCAGAACTAACTTATTTTATTCAGTCTCTCACAGAAAAACGAAATGTGCTTTTATTTCAAGGGCAGAGAGTCAAAGAGTGAAAAATGAAGCAGCAGACAAGCGTGTGCTCGCTCAGTTTGGACATGCAGAGCTTCCCATCTTCAACTGAAATAAATGAAGCTTTTATTTCACACGACTGTCTTAGACCTTTCATATATAACATTATATTATATAATAAGTTGTATTATAATATAGAAAATGTGAATTTAATACATCAAATTCCTGTCTCATTTTTAAAACAAGGATATTAATTTTCGGACATAAAATGAGGAATGGATCTGTTATGAATGTAAGGAAAGTATTGAGTTATTTGCTGTCCAATCAGAAAGACAGAATTTTCTTTTTCCCAAAGCGATGCTGTCCTGGTGTAAACGTCAGGCTGCGTTATTACAGCGCAGGCTGTGATTTGGTCAAAGAGGTGAGACGTTCAAAGTGAATCAGCTCAGAGTTTGGTAAAACTCCCGTCTGAAACTTCAGCAGACATGAAGAGGAAAGGAGTGCATAACTGTCTAATTCCCATAAACCGTGCTCCGGTCCGATGGCGTCTGCATGGCCACAGTCAGACAATCAGGACTTTTAGTGAATCTTTCATGGTCCGGACTCCTTTCAGGGTTTGGGGGTTATTCACCACAATAAGCACAATAAGCATGTAAATGCATGAACACAGTAAATAAAGGAACATTCAAACATAAAAAAAGGCAAATATCCTAAACTTTTTGTGAATAGTGAATATTATTCCAGAATCCAGAGTCATGTTTTATCATTATGTAGCATAATGACATTTTCTCCAGCAGCCCTCGGCTTCAGGCAGCAAGACACATATAAAAGTATAATGAAGGTAAATAAATCTGTGTTTAGATAAATATAAAAGGAGAAATAGAATAAAAGGGATGAAAAGTAAGTGCAGACGGGTGATGGATGTCACAGCTCTGGGGAAGAAGCTGTTTCCGTCTGTTGATGTGTCTTTCGGAGCTTCTTCAGCAGCTGCCATGTCTGTGTGGACCGGGACTGCAGGATCAGTAGCTGTCAGCGAGGTGCTCCTCTATGCGCTGTCTGCATCTTTGGCTCACCGGATTCTTCCTCCCATGTGTCTCTGCTGTAGAAGTGACCTGCAGGCTGCATCCGGCACACTGCACTGGACGGACTGTGTGGGTGGAACAGCGTCAGAGTGCACAGAGTCCAGGACGGATCATGTGTCGCCTCCATGTCTGAAGCATCAACACGTCCCCGTCACTGAGTCCAGACCAGTGACCTCAACCCAGTCTGTAGAGCTGGGTCCGCTCTGATGCTGCTTCCGTCCTGCAGAGCAGACGTTTGCATGCTGGTCCCACATGATGAGCTGCTGCAGCCGTGATGCTCCTGAGATGCTGCTGGAAACTTATCCAGAGTCTGATGGTCATATATATTTAGGGAAATGAATAAAGAAAAATAAATGAAAAACAATAAAATATACTTCAACAAATAAAATCTTTCTTTCACTAGTTTCTTATGTCATAATTCTTTTCCAGATTTATCCTTCATTGCGGCACTCCTGTCATTCCTATCATTCTTCCTGTGTGTGCGTGGGTTCACTCTGGCTTCCTCCCAAAGTTATGATGTTAGATTAACCGATCACTATAAATTCTCCCACAGAGGGACTGTGAGAGGTTGTCTGTCTGCCTGGGATGGACTGCTGACCTGTCCAGGGTGCACCTGGATCCCCCCTGCTACATGCTGCCATAGACTGCAGCTCCATTCCAAATGAATAAAGTCACAATGACTCATTTTCTGTTTCAACAAAAATCTGCCTCCGTTTTATTAGATTAGACACTCATCATTCCAAAAAGAGGAAATTAGTTGTTTGTAAATGCTTCATAATATTTCCTCTCACAGAAAAGAGAGAATATTATGTAATATACTAGATGGTCCAATAAAAGTCAAATCCTGTTTGCATCAGCATCATTCACACAACCAACTTCTCAGAAAACCCGAGGCCAGAAACAGGCACAACTACTTACAGTAGAGAAAGTTGGACTTTACAGAATATTAGTTTTCCTTGTTTCAGAAAAACACAAGTATCTCAACAGGTGCAAATCCGTGTTGGTTTCACCTCAGAAAGACCTTCCTGCAGCCTTCAACCCCTGCAGATAGAGGCGAACATGCTAACCGACCCACGCCCACGGGCGGCTGAGAGTGTGTGCTAGTTTTTAGTGTTCGTGCATCTGTGAGTGGGTGGCTAAAGTTGCCATAAGACGACTCTGCAAAGCAGATTCAGCAGCAGTAAAGGAAAACAAAACTGCAGGAATTCTGTGTCCCTAGTCTGAATCCTCCCTGACGGACCTTCACGGGCTGCACTTGTTGTTGTTTACCCAACAGTCAATAGATTTTCATTGGAAACACAGAAAACTCTGGCCTGAATGGCAGATTTACATAAATTAATATTACATTACACTAATCCTGCACCCCCCCCCTGCCCCCCATAACCAGGACTCAAGGACATGATGTATGCAAACTGTTTTTATTTAGACTGAAATCCTCTGCTGTTGGTTATCGGGGTTTAGCAGATTTCAGGTTGTCATCCCCTCCCGTCAACGTTTCTTCTATTAATATTGTCATAGTGGCACCGTTTCAGACGGCAGCATTACATCCCCCTTCATAAACGCTGTTATTTTCTACTTTTCATGCAAAAATCTGCTGTTTGGTAAGTTGATAAGCCCTTTAGAAATACAGAATAAACATCGTAAAATAATGAACAATGCTCCACGACTGTGGAGAGAGGACAGTTTACCATCATCTGGAAGCTTAGACCAGACCATTATTTCCTCATGATTAATCCAGTATTTACTAACCACTGTACTCTGAGCAGAACTTCACTGTTGCTACACATTTATAAAGTACTAGAGTCAAGTAAAAGTACAACTCAATGAAATAAGTTACTTGAGTAGCTTACTGTGAAGCTTATTGAGGAGCTGTTTCTAGCTTTTAGAGAAACGTAGTTAATCCTAGAATTAGTTGCTTTTGTTATTTCGAAACTAGATTAGGACTTTTCCCTCAGACAGATGACTTTTCATGGCTTTATTAATGTTCTGGAGGCTGATTGGTGCTCTACCGCCACATGGAGGCAGGAAATACAGACGCCACTTAAGTCTCAGTTTGAAAAAGAGGAAACATTTCACTTCAGAAGTGATCAGAACCAGTTAGACTCTCTGACCGAGGAGGTTTCTGATCCCGCAGCGCTGTGTAGCGGGAGGGAAACCTGCAGCTCCTTCTGCAGCAGCTGCACCGTCACAGATGCTCAGAGACAGCAGCTGCTCACTCGCAACCATGTGGTTGGGGTGGGAACTGCAGACATGACGGTCACACGTTCCATCACTTTTTTAAAAGAACAGAAAATATTTGGTTAATGCGATTTCTGGTAACAAGTAACGACACAGCACATTAAAAATGTATCCGAGTAAAAGTATCACATTTTTCCAGTATATGTAGTTGAGTAAAAGTGGAAGTAGTAGGAAAAAGTAATACTCCAATAAAGTACAGATACCGCATTTTACTACTTGCGTACAGTAGTGAAGTAGTTCTACTTAGTTACTGTACATGGTTGCATGTTGCACAGTATATTTGTGGTTCTTTCACAGGTCAGTTTTACTCATATTTGTGAATCCTGTGATGAACAACCAGGATTCAGAGCATTTCCTCAGAAACTGTTGCTGCGACACACTTCTCCCTCACAGAGGCTGCGTTTCATCCCTCACAAGAGACTTAGCGGCCTTTCAGAAGTCCTTCTACCGTGACGATTGTACATTCCCTCAAATCCCAAGTGATGGGTGAGGAGAATAAGTTCTCTGGTCTGCTGTGACTCCCGTCCCTGATGCATGTTTGGAGGCTGAGGCAGAGATTGTGCAGCATTACACATGCTCACTGTGTAATAGGATGCCAGGACAAATGCTTGATATGTTAGACGTATGTCGAAAAACATTTACCCAACCTCTTTGGACTCATTTGATCCATCTTTCATCAGAAGTCTTCAGCTAAACTCAGCTGAGGATGTTTTAGACAACGTCTATGCCAAAATAAAAGGCCTTTACCCCAAGTGCCAAGAAAAGTGAGTCCATGTAGTAGCTTAGCAGAGCATTTCATTAAAGAAAGGTCAAGTAGTATCAGTCTTAATATCCAGTATCTTCCATCAAGGCAGCTCAGGACGCTCTGAGAGGCACTTCTTCCCTTCCAAGTGCAAAGTAATGGAAGCATTTTACTTTTTACTACATCAGAATGTTCTGGAGAGGCAATCACATCTAGTAGCGCCCTGCAAGCTAATTCTTCATCTTCAGTGTGAGACTCTTTAGCCGGGGAGCTGGTAAAGTATTCGGGGAAAACTGGACTGTGTTTGGAACAACATTATAAACTTTCAAGTGTCACATACAACACGGCGATAAACAACTTCTCCGAGCTGCCTATGAATTATACTGATGGCTTTGATGATGTGCCGGAAGGACGGAAAACACAGTCGTTCCTCTTGTAAAAAAGCCTTCAGGCTCCATGAGCGGAGCCGTCTGCAGGCTTTTAGTTATGAAATTAATATATTTTTAGAGACGCATCGTAGTTACTGAGACTACATCAGTCACGGCGCTTGATAAATGGGTCGATCACTCATTGTTGTGTTTTATCATCCGATCTTTGCTCTGAAAACCCTCAGCACGTCTCAGTTTCATTCTTATTTTTGTTTTCACTTTTCCACTGCGTCTCTTTAAAAGGCTGATAATGTCGCAGCCTGCAGAGCTTTTTTGTTGTGACAGATTCATATTTTAGATATTACTGTTCCTACAGAATATGTCTGAAGATCATCAATCAGTTCATTGTGCCTAATGAATAGATATGAAAGAGACGCCACAGTGAGCGAGCACGTGGAAACGTATCCTACTCTTCTTTACTTATAACATGACACATCATGTTTGTCTAACACCTTAGAGTTACGGAACGGACAATCTGGCTTTAACAGTAACAGTGAAGACTATAAACAGAGCTCAATTACGTCTTGAAGTCTTTATTTGTTGGCTTGCAAGCTCAAAAAAGTCCAGCAGGTCAGTCCTGTAAATATTATCAATCAATAAGCTTAATCAATGAACCGCCTGTTGCAGGAATTGGGCGGTGATAAGTGGTACATGGTGTTTATGTGATATTCAGACAGAAGGGATGTTTAACTCTAATCTTTCTAAGAATGCATTCCCACCAGGATGGTCCCGGTAAGTTCGCAGACTTGGTTTGATTGAGGACCAGGTTGGCCTTCTAGACCTGGTACAATAGTGGACTTGATACAGTCGGGGACCAGGATGGTCCTCTCCAAGTATGATCGAGGACCTGGTTCAAAATTTCAAGTTTTGCACGATTTGATCATCTAAGTCAGGTGCACTGAAGTTGGGAAGCGTGGAAAACCTGTTGGACTGCAGCCCTCAGGACCAAACTGAGAATCCCTGGTGTATAACATGTAACATGTAGAGCGATCGAAAATAACTATTTATCTGTCACGTCCTTCCGACATCTGGATGTCTGGTACCAACAGGTCAGAAGGCTAAAAAGTAGGTGAGCCATAGTTTTTAGGAAGCCAGAAACGGCGGTGAGAAAGCGGAGTTTACAGCAAACGTAAGAGCTGGAGTTGGTCATTAAACAATTTACAACTCATTGTTATGAGCCGTTAGGCAGAATCAAACCGGGACCCAAACTTTCCAAGAAAAGTTTATTAACAGAGGTTGCTTAAGAAAAAATCTCCACAAGGGGAAAAATAACTCCAAAGGCTGCCTTAACCAGATGAAAACTCAGCCGTGGACATCTAGAGGCTAGGGGAGTGGGCCGAAGCGTGGCGAGACACAGGACTAGAGACATGAGAGCACAATCTTCCGGCACTAAACAGGGAGTGAAGCCAGCTTAAGAAGCTAGTGCTGACGAGCGTGATGGTATCAGGTGTGAGTGATGATCCTCCAATCAGCTCGGCCACGCCCCTCCCTGCCATGCTCCAACGCTGTCAGTAAGAGAGAGGTGAGCAAAAAAAAAACCTGAACACATGGTAAGAAAGAGCGAGAGCACAGCACTCACGTCCACGGGAGAATGTTCTCATTAAGATGTCCCTCCAGTATACAATGTGATGACTGGACCTGATTTCCAGTGCAGCTCTTTGTATTTATAGTCAAACATGTAATTTGCCCATATAGTCCTGTGTGTAATGTTTTAAAGTCTGAAGTTTTCATAAAATCTGTTTTCCTGGAAATCATTCTGAAATTGGTTGGATTAGGAGAAATTAATATTGTGTCATACTGCTTCCCTCAATCGGAGCAAGATGGCCGCCATGTCGGGACGTCTCTCACACCCCATGAGGTGTCAGCGTATATATGTCTGTAGATAAACCCTAGACATATATACTTATTTTTATTTTCATGTTTTGAATCACCCCTGTATGGTGAATTATTTAGCCCCTGATGATGACATTTAGCTCTGCCCATGGCCAGGCGTTTAGATATAAAACAGATCAACGATTCCAGCTACTCTAACCGTCGGGAGCCGGTTCTACGGGAACGTGTTCCCGACTCCCATCCCTGCCTGGAACACAGTAGAACATGGAAATGCTACCTGTCCTATATTCTCATAAGAAATCATTAGCACATGATGCATCGCGTTGCCATGGAGAGTTGCTGAGATGCATTGGCGGGTGTTATGGTAGATGGTGGGTGTCATATTTAGAAGTAGGTGTAGCAGTGGAAAGTGTAGGCTGTTGCAGGTCGTCAGGTTATCTGACTGAGTTCTTCTTTATTAACAAACTTGTTCTGCGTTAAACGCCTTCCTTTGAATGTTCGTCGTCATGACAACTCAGCTGAGTGGTAACATGGACGATTACGTTAAAGATGGACTAGAGATATTCTCTGACTTGATATAGTTTTATTTGCAACTGGAAAATGAGAGGTGGACCAGGCGGGTCGGCTCATCCAGCTGACATGTCTCACTGTCAAGCAGCGCCATGAAGCAGCGGCGTGAAGCAGCGGCGTGAAGCAGCAGCAGCGCCGTGAAGCAGCAGCAGCGCCGTGAAGCAGCAGCAGCGCCGTGAAGCAGCAGCAGCGCCGTGAAGCAGCGCCGTGAAGCAGCAGCAGCGCCGTGAAGCAGCAGCGCTGTGAAGCGATACATGACAGCTGTTTAACCATAAACTTCACTGGATGTGATGGGAGCAGTGCGAGGTGATTCATGTCTGAGAGGATGTTATTTATGCTCAACCTAGTAATGAGAAAAGTGCAATAAATACATTGTATTAACCAAATGAAACTTGATTATTTAATTAATTCATTTTCATACGGATGTGTGCAGTGCAGTCTCAGGGGGGACAGTCCTCTCTTTGTTCTGGGCCAGATAAATGTAAAGTTGCATCGGGAGGGCTTCCTGCAAAAACTCAAATATGTAAATCAGCTCAGCCTTCTGCACACTGAAAAAAATGCTGACTTTGTAAAAATGAGATGATAACAAAAGCACTTTTTCTCTAAATGTGTGTTTCCTGCTCATAACTCTCATGTTTTTTTCAACTGGAGCTCAAACAACAGGCAGTTAGGAATCCTGCAGACTGTAGACTCAATGTGCACCTCGGAAACCTGCAGGGAAATCAGACAGAGGAAACTCCAACACTGAAGTAACTGTTCTTCCTGCTCGCAACGTATGGAGGAAATAAAAAACAGAAAGGCAGATAATAAAAGAGCAAGGGTGAGAACTGGGAGCAAGGAGGAGGGTTAGAGGAGAGGTCCTATCACTCTAAGAAATAAAATACAGATGTTTTTCATGTTATATAAATGAGTTTAGTTAAAATCAATAGAATTATTACATTTTTACATTAAACCCAACAAGGTCACATTGGAATAACATAATATGAAGAGAAGTATAGGTGACATAACACACAGGATTTAAACAAAATTAATTTTTCTCACATAAACCATACACAAGGCAATCCTACGCTAAAAAGTCCACCTGACGGGAGAGGGTCCTAGCTGCAGACTGCATAACGGGGCGGGGCTGGACGTCCAGCTCCACCCACTTTACGTTTTGATTGGATTACCCATTTCCTTCCTTCTAAATGACCATTTTGCAGCAGATACCGCTAGTTATTGGAGAACGGAATCTGAATCTGAATGAGCGAAGGTACAATAAAGCTCTGGGTTGCTTGCCATCACTAAAAGCCTTTTTCCCCCTGTGTAAAAATAAGTTTTTCTGTAATAACTGCTGTACGTAGCTTGTTTGAACTGAACTTACGTTTTGTCCCTAGCAAGTTTCACGCTGTTGTCAGCAATTACTTAAAGCGACGTTGTGCTGCTGTTGGGTTTTAAGTCGAGGATATCAGCCAGTTAAGCTTACACTTAATACAAATTGTAGTCTTTATTCCATCACCTTCTCTCACCGTGTAGATTCATTCTAAAACATAAATCTAGGCTGTGGTCAGATAGTAAAGTCGATCAATGTAGTTCCAATACAGACTTTGCATACCCATGTGGTTATGAATGCCTGTCCTCTCGGAGCAGATGGAGGAGGAACTGGATGTAACAGTGTAAAATATGCTCGTTTGTATTACAATTCCATTCAAATAAAAACCTGCATTGCTTGATACACAATTAGATCCACAAAATCAAGGAAACCCGTTGGGAAAATTCCCTCCTGCTAGAATGTGTCTGATCTGCCGCTGTTATTTTATTTTTTCATGTTAATTTAGAGCATTGGTTGTAAAATAAAGAGTAGAAAAGGGAGAAAGGAAAAAAAAGTCTCCCGATTCCTCCCCATCTCGGTAGCTTCTGTAATATGTTGCTGTCCTAGCTAGATCGTTAGTTGAAATCAGTCACTGCAGATAGAACATCTATCATATTGTTTTAATGGTATTAAATGCTATTTAATCAGTTAGTTTGTGATGAAGCTGCAGGTCTCTCTGCAGCGGGGAGCGGAGCCTAGAGCGTTTTCACAGCGATTTTCTAAAAACTAAAATTATTTATAAGAACTGCGGGAGAATAAAGTTCCCAACGAGTCTGATTTAAGGCTCTAACGTCAACGTAGCCTCTGGGAGTTAATGTAATAACTTCTTCATCCAAGCATGAAGTCCATGCTTCTCACAATAAAACTAGCAGCTTATTTAACGCTTTTACAATCATTTAATTGGCTGACACTAAACCCCACAATGGTTTTTCCTGGTCTGCATGAAGAGTGAACACAGCGCCCTCAGACAAGAATCATCTTTGTGAATTAAAAGGTCCATATTGTAGGCATTTAGCTTTTTTCCTCAGCCAAAGCTTTATTTTGCTGTTATAGAAACCAACTACCACACATCCTCCCCAATTTCCTTGATATTGTAAATAAAATGTGCATTTTCAGGGATTTAAACATTCATATATAGATTTAATTTATGTTGTTCTGTTATTATGCAAGATCCATTGTAGTTCTTATTTATATTATACTTATATTATTTGTCCACAAGGTGGTGTTCTGAATACTTATATCCATCAATGTCTCTAGCCACGCCTCCTGGACGTCCAGCCCCGCCCCGTTCTGCAGTCTGCAGCTAGGGGTTATTGGTTTCTGTGGGTATTTTATTTAACATTTTATGGAGATGGTGGCGATGAGAAGTGAATATGTTGAATATTTTTGACGTGAAGTCGTCAAACAACGCTGCTCAGATGTGTTCAATTCATGTATGAATCAGACTCATCAGAGCGACTGGATGCAGCTTATAACGTGTGATATCATTTATATGTCAAAACTATCTGGGGTCTCGTCTGTGTTCCTGCACTGAAGGGCTGCAGAGGTTATCTTCAAGGTTATAGTCACTATATTCACCTGTTAGTGATTCTCAGTAATGCACTATGTTTATTTATCAATAACATTTTAAATGTCCCGTTATCACACATTAATACAGATCATTTACAGTATTAAATCTACAAACCTAAGACCTACATTTAAAAAAAAAAAAAAGTTTGTGTTGCTTTAGTTTGTGAGATATAACAAGTTAAGTTGATGACGTCATTCAGCCCCCAAAGTGCCTCACATTTGCCGTTCTGTTCAGTGGAATAACATTATAATAATATATATAATGTTTAAATTGATGTCTGCTGTATGAGGGTTGTTAAGCTCTTGGTTGAGTGCCTTTTGACTGGCCCTCTGACATTGGGTGATCAAATTACTCATTTACTTAAACACTCATTTTCCAAAATACCGTACTGTACCGTACCGTACCGTCCTCTTCCGCTTATCCGGGGTCGGGTCGCGGGGGCAGCAGCCTAAGCAGGGAAGCCCAG
>JBAMHT010000006.1:28728355-28735855 GCA_037177075.1 Craterocephalus fluviatilis
AATCTTAGATGAGTCACTGTGCGGCAAAGATTTAACCTGGATAATATGAAAACTGTCAGCAGGAAACATGCAGGAACCCTGCTCTGTGTTATATTCAGCCCCATTCCTCAGGCTGGACATGCTGAGAAATAAATAAAATAATTAGTGGCAAACTTCCCAAAAAAGCAACGGAATCACCCTTTATACACATCATAATGTTCTTTGCAGCAAACAAGTCATTTAATCGACTCTACTGACCTCGATCAGCTGATGGATGGAAGTGCTGCTGAGGGACGCAGACTGGATGAATCCACCCTGTCCTGCCTGTCCGATGTTAGCTGCACGGATGCATGGATCAGTCAATTAGCAGGAGTCTGCGACCCTCCAAAAGGGTACTTGAGAAAACATAAATAATTAAAATACTGTCTGAAAATGTGTCTGCAAGTTTATAAAGAAAATGTTCTCAGTTTCATTTACGTTTACATAAAATATTTTTATTCCGATGAGCTTTTAATCCAAACGTGTGTGTGTGTCCGTCCCTGCAGAAGCTTGGAGGCGACACCAACAGGACAGGACGTTATCATGCTTTCATGACCTGATGGTGCCGGCCGGTTTCAGCTCTGCACTGGTTAGGGGCTACTTGGCTGAGAAATCTTTGAGAACCACTGCCCTGAGGGGTTCGTATACCCCCAAGTCTTTTAGTTCTTATTCGGGTTAGATTTAACTCTTTAAAGCCCAACCCAAGAAATAAATGTACAGAAAGTCAGAAAATTGAGAGAAATCAATATTTACCATTTATAACCGTGTGATTTGTCCAAATTATTAGAGTGTATTCTTCTACTTACTAGGATCAGTAGGAAACATCAGATCACAAAGTTTTTGATGTAAAATGACACAAAATGTCTCTAAAACATTGTGTATCATGCATGATGTTTGACTCGAGGGTTAAAGAGCAACACAACTTTTTTGGAATTTGGGCAGTAGAGCAAAGGTTTCTGATGAAGTCTTTAATCATAAAAGGCTGGGTGAAGGAGGAGTCTGACTCACGCACACACATTTTCCAATCAGCTTTAGTCTCAATGTTAGACAAGTGGCTTTGTGATCAGAAGCTGAAGGGCCGGCCCATGAGATAATACAGAATGAACCTAGAGCATTAAAATATTCTCATTACAGCTACATCCTCTGTCAACACGGCTGCAAAACACACACACACATAAATATGAACACGCTGAGCCATGCGGAGGACCAGCTCTCCGCCTCCCCTGCTGCATGTCACTGTTCCGGTCACAGGCTTTCCCTGTTGCAAAACACTTGAATGGATGTTGATCCATAAATATTTAATTGGCTCCCTGTCCCCCCAGGGAGGAGCGAGCAAACCCTCAATATCTAGCTAACAAGACTAGAATGGACGATGGAGGATGGTGTGTGCAGAGGGACGAGGAGATGCCGCTGCAGCTCATGTGAGGCTGCAGGCAGTGGATGAACAAGGAAGAAATGTTTTGCTGCTCGCTGTGATTGATGGATGAGGAGCACAGAGAGGGCGTGGGAGCTGGATGATTGAGATGCGATGGAATTTGCCTCGGATCATTTATTTCCTTTCATCTACATTTGAGTAATTGAAAGGTATTAAAGAAACAAATCGGGATGCATGATAGAGATCTTTCTGGTCTGATTCTGAAGGAGCAGCAACTCAGACGGTGACTCAACGCGACGAATGACTGATGCTATCTGCTGAAGCTGTGGGCTGGCTTGTCCAGGGGGCATTGACATTCTCCACTCCAGTCATCATTCACACTCCTGTGCATACGATTTCTACGACACTGACTCATTTGTGTACGGCACATGCAGACATCATGCAATGAGCGTAGCTGAAAGTCCATCAGACAGCTGCTACGGGACGGGTCGTCAGGTCGGTGCTGGGTTTGGAATGTGGAGCATAAAAACGAGGAGTTCTTGGAAAGCCTCGCTAGGAAAGCCACACAGACTGTTTCTTCTTACTTTGAAGGAACAGGGGTGACCCACGTATGTCCAATCCTGGTTTTTGCTCTTTCCATCAGCTTCTCTGCTCAGGGATTAAGCTGCTATCCAAACAGCCTGATTGAAGGGATAAACGACCACTTTGAGCCTTTGAAAAAGGGTCGTCCTGTCCTTGCAAAGTGCATGACTATGGCCAGGCAGGAAGGCCACAGGCAGCTCCAGGCTGGGCCTCATCAGCATCAGCAACACTGAGCCACTCTGACAGCACGTGTGCTGGCTTGTGGAAGACATGCGAAGGCATAAGAGAAGCAAGAATCTCGTTCTCGCAGACAAGTTTGAGGAAACTTCTCGAGCTTGTTCCATCCTCAATGAGAGGCCAGAAATTTGTTCTTGTTCTTGTTTGCAAGGCATAGATAACGTGGCAAAGCATGAAGAGGAGCTAAGGGACTTCTGATCCGAGGATGATCGGACATCTGCGATTAACGTCTGATCAAGGGGTTAGAAAATAAAACACACGGTGCATAAAGACCACCGGCCTGTAACGAACCAAGTTTCATGTTCAGCATGAAATAAATCACTGCACATAAGGACAAGGATGACCCCCCCCCATTCTTTGATGAAGAATACGTGGGGCTTGTTGTTGCGGCTTCTGTGCTTTACAGAATCTGATCTGGAAGGAGCATCACAACATCCTACAAGAGAAGTTTAACACTTGAACTCCAGGTTTTTTTTTTACTGTTTTTGGTCCGTATGTTTATTCTTTATTATTAAACTACCTGTGGACGCTAAAGCCTTTTAATCCCGCTCACCATGGCAACATGAGGTCTTCAGGACAGCCTCGGGTATCAGATGATGAGGCTAAAATGATGAAAAATGAATGTATGAATAGATATAGCGCCATAAAGGAACTCATCAGTAACAGCCAGATCACCAGTGATCCACTGTCAACCCTAACCCCCTAAATCTAGAAAGGTCCTAAGAACCAAAACTCCAGAAATGCCCTCATTTAACCAGATGTAGAGTCCCCTTCCTCCTCGGAGGGGTGGAGAGAAAGAAAGAAGGAATTTCTGTAAGATCTAAGAGTAAAAAAACATGAAACAAACACACAATAAACAAACGCTGCAGAGAAAAATGATCCTGAACTGATTCAGGATCAGGAGGGAATATTTGTTTTTGTTTTCCTTTTAAAAGAAGAAAATACTCTATCGCCTCATTTAAGGACTGAAATAAAATTAGGAAAAATATAGATATGTTAAACCTTTAAAACGCTGTGTATCTGCTTCTGGAGGACAGAGGAAAACTTCCGTAATGTGACTTCATCATACAGATCGGGCAGTCCTACGGGAGACTTGAGCTGACATAACTTCCCAGCATCATAGCAGCAATGCTTTCATCTGTTTTAGTTTCAGAGAGATCGCTGCAGCACCTGCAGAAACGCTGCAGTTCCCTCTTCCACCACTAGGCCTCCTGTGTATGCACGAAAGATGGGCTCAGATTTACACCGTTTTCTACACACAAGTACGAATAGATACATCCCAGACTTCCCACCATCACCAGGACCCCGTCCATCCATCCGTCCAGGAGTCTATCCTCCTGCATGGATGTAAATCCTGGGAAAACCTCAGTAGATCAGTTTCAGGGACGCTATCATCACCTTGAGACAGGATAGCCACGTTAATGTGACGTAATGATCAGACTCTCGCTGTGCAAAACCAAACCAGTTCTTAGTTAGAAGCATTTCAGAAGCACCAATCCTGAAACTTCACCAACCGCTTCAGGAGGAAAAGCATGGGCGCCTTGGCTCGGCGGGGCTTCCCCTGCTTCGTCTCAAGGACGAGTAAATCTGAAAGGCGGGTCAAGGTTTGGTCTGGCTGGTGTGATACAGGCCCTTCCATCAGCATGCCTGAGTGTTCCCGCCTGTCAGAGGCAGAGTGTCAGCTGCTCTCTGCTGTCTGCATTCATACGCCAGCCTCGCACACCAAGAATGCCATGACAGACCTGTTCCTCACATCAGTCCGAGAATGCGTTTGTCAAGATGGAAGAAGTCTGGCCTTTACACACCTGCACACTCAGGGAGAGTACATAAAGTATGACCGAGCGATAACACGGTGAACTACAGCAGAGCCGGAGTAAATGCAAGAAGCATGCTTGTGCGGCTGCATGCTATCCGTGGCAGGAGGACTTAAAGGAGGATGATTTCATTTGTGACCTTTATTCACTCTCATTTCAGAAGTGAAAGACAACCCAGCTGAGTTGGAGTTGCCATTTAAGTGTCACCATGTGCGACGAGGTGTGAGAAAGTCACATGGCTGCTGTACGCTTGTGTTTATGCTACGCTTCTTCCTGCAAATGAAGTTCCTAACAGAACAATAAAGTGAGTTGAAGTTGGAACAGCTGTAAACACAAAGTAAAAGCCTGAAACAGTAAATTGGTTTCAGTAAAAAGTGAAGCTCACAGAAGGAGCTTCTGCCTCGGCTCAACAGTAATCAGACGTTTCTGCGCCATAAGACTAAGCTTCGCTTTTCATCACCTCTGGTTTTGTTTCATTTGCAGGATTTAAACTGTTCATATGCATCTGGTTTGTATTTATTTTATACTGATTGTTTTTACCCTTCTCTTGTTTCTGCATGAGTTAAGAACTGAGAACATATTTATAGAAATAGGTGGGTGTACCCTGAGGTTTCGTGTAGGACAATGGCCTCTTCCAAGGCGAAGGGAAGGGCTGGACGGGTCACAGGGGGAGGAGAAGGAGGGAACTTTTTGACTATTTTGTTCTTTTTTCATTCAAGACCAGGCTTTATTTGCACTTGTGTTCACAGCATGAGTACAGGGAGTCAGTTTGAGCCAATCAGCTGTCATCGGCCAGTATTCAGCTGACTCTGACAGGCAGCCAGCTAAGCGGCGAAGGAGGAGTCTGCTGCTCTGACGCTACGCTAACGTCTCACACTGCCACCCATCAAACCTCGTGTTCGGCATTTATAGCTTCTATAAATAAAGTTATTAACCACGTCGTACATGCAGCAGCAGGAGCAGGAGCAGGTCTGGTCCAGGTTATCTAGAACGCGCCCCCCCGGATGCATGTAGTGCTTTGTTCCATATTTTCCTCTGTTGTTTCTGGATTTAGGATTTATGTAGATTTATGCACCAAAGGAGCTAATTTCAGATTTAGTTCTGACAGGCCTGATAAAGTTCCACATCTATCAGATAAATGTTGGTTATAAATCTTTTTAATGTCCGCGGCATGCAGAGCGTTGCCGGACTCTCAGAGTCTGACACTCTGAGCACGGACATCTGTAAGGACTGCATCAGAGGGTTGGCGGGTAAGTCAGGGGGCAGGCTGAGTTCCCGTTTACACTCTGCAACTATAAATGTTCATAAAAGGGGCTGAGTACAGGAAGCTGCGTACAGGAAGCCGCGTACAGGAAGCCGCGTACAGTTAGTTGCAGAATGCATGTATGTAGCATCCACAGCAGGAGCTTTATCTACCTGCAGAAACATTACAAACAGCTTTAAAGGTGATAGCTACAAGTGTAATCGCTCCTTGCCACCAGGTGGCGCCATCACACTCATTCATGCAACCTTCAATTCTACAGGTTGCCAGGTAACAGTAATGCAGACTGTTAGCTAGCATTAGCGACGTTTAGCTAGCCGTTCAGAAGGAAAGCAGTCGCTCCAATGCTCAGCAGCCTGAAAGACGTTTCCCCTCGTCCTGCTTTGTTCTTTGCTCCGCTTGGACCTGACACCGGGATGGAATGTAGATCCGTTTCTACAGAGCCGTAGATCTGGTATACTGTAGAATCTTTAGTGTAAATGTAATCATTTATATTCCTCTTTTTAAAAATCAATAAAATGAATCGTTTTATTCTGCTCTTTCTAGATGTTCTGTAGATGGATTAATTTTGAAAAAGTCATTGTTCTGATGAAAAAAGTCGAAGCCATGAGCTTTACTGATGGATGATTGTAGTTTGAAGCACCGGCTCGTCTGCATTGATCAGAGGTTGATCCCAGAGAGCCGCAGTGCTGCAGGTGCAACACACCTGGTCCATAGGAAGGGATCACTAAGCAGAAGCTGCTGGAAACAGGTTTGTTGGATCAGTAAACGTCTCAAACCTGCAGGCGTCGAGGCGTCGGACTCAATGTTTACAGCAGTGGATCTCAAACTGAGGGTCGTGAGATCATTTAAACCCGGACCTTCACAGTTACAATCACAGCTGCTGCAATCAGCGCCTTCTGTTCCTCCACACCAGCCCATGCTTCCCGTCTCCTCGCTCACAGGCTTCCCAGCATCCTGATGTCGGCTGCTTGAGTTCTGCACATCAATGCTTTTCAGGGAGAGTCTGCTGGTTCTCATTCCAGCAGCTGGCGCCGCTTCACAGCCTCACAAAAGCTCAGGAATCAAATGAGCGGTTTTAATCTTCTGCCTTTCAGCCACATGGCGGAGAAAAGCCCCCGCCATGATAACCAAGAGTTCTGCACTCATTTGCTTGTGGGGAGGCAAACATGCTGGGAATAATGTGCCGGCCTTTAATCCTGGAATCACTTTGATTCTTTCCTTTTATTGTAAAAGTGGCTGTAATCGGTCCACAGCGGCAGGGTTGCAGTGATGAGAGCAAAGCAGCTGATGTGCAACCTGCTAGGCTGCTCCGTCCTCCGGTTGCTGCCGCTGACGGCTCAGAATGAACACAGATGAGGCGGAGAAGCATTGCCCTGGAATTATTTTTATGGGTTTTTGTGTAAAAATCAATCCTTTTATCGCAGCCAACACCAGGCGCTCGTTTCAGCGGGCCAGCCTGCGATAAAAGCGCTCCTACTGGGAACATGTTTGGCAGAAAAGGTCAGGATGATTATATCCAGCGGAGCATGAGGTCACTTCCTCCATGTCCCACACAGCTTTGTGTCTAAAATGACATCACAGTATCATGACAATAAATGCTCTTTAATGATAATTTATCTAATGCCCCCCATCTTCTATCTTGACAGTTCATGTGCAAATTAAATTTACTTACTATTAGAGCTGGGCGATACGACATATTTTGGTCTCGATCCAATACCAAGTAAATCCAGGGCAAGTGTCAGCAATACTAATATCAATACCAATCCTTTTTTTCCTTAAAATTTCGCAATCATTTAATGATTTTGCCTTCAATTATGATCATAACTATGATCATTTTTTAATAAAACTGAACATCAGAACAGAGAAGTGTAAATCTGAGTATTTTGTTCCTAAACAACATAAAATATCGTTCTGGAGGACCCGGCAGAATGTATTGTGTCTGTAGATGCAGAGAAGGCATTTGACCATGTTGAATGGTCTTTTCTGTTTGCTGTGCTTGATAAATTTCGTTGTGGTGCATCTTTTCCCATGTGGATCAAAATGCTTTACTGTCAACCTACTGCCATGATTCGTACTAACTCCCAAAGATCAAAGACAAAGGGTGTCCCCTCAGTCCTATGCTGTAGAGCCTCTTGCTATAGTTCTTTGCACTAGCAGTGGCATATCTGGTGTTTGGCATAGAGTCTCCCTTTATGCAGATTACCTTTTGC
>JBAMHT010000007.1:17826-27991 GCA_037177075.1 Craterocephalus fluviatilis
CCCTTCTATTGAAACATTTGGAGTGTTTCACCGTGTTACACTTAAAGCTCCAGACAGTCAGCATGGATACACACATGCATGGCAGCCCTGATAAGATACTCATCCGTGGATGCATGCAGGACCCCAACCGTCCTATAGAATGATAAGATTGGAAAAATATTGTTCTGCATCTCTCTTGTAGTTGTTATCCCAGCAGACCATTTGGGCTCCTGGGTGTGGCCCCAGGCGGTCCAGGAACCCAATCTCTGACCTCTGTAGCAGTGTCACATGCTGTGAAGACTAAAGGATGGGCACAGACCATGACCACGTTTAGGTGTCTGTCTCTCTTAGGTGGCTCTGATTCTTACCTGCCACTCCACCCACCTACCCATGGACACACGATGAAGTCTTAAAGTTGAGGCACTCCCTGCAGGGCAAACAGCGAGGCCCGCTGAGGACAAAGGCTGGGTAAACAGCTCCTTAGCTTTCTTTTCCGGGGCCCACTTTTCATGCTGAAGCAAAAACAAATGCAGGGAGGATCCCTGCTCTCTGCCACTGCACTATTAATAGCAGCAAGCAACAATGCAACAATGCACACAGCTGAGGTGCCTGACATGCAGGAATGTACCCTCAGATAATAAGGATGAGCTCCACAGCAAAGGGGAACAGAAATACAATCTATAAAACTTCATCATTCTTTGTCACTCACACCTGAACTGGTCTGGCTGCTTCATAATGGAGGTTGTTCTCTAAACAATGATGTATGAGAAAAAAGTATCTCTTATGAATATCTTATGAGTGTCTCTAATGAAATGAATCGCTAGTAAAATGATATTGTGGAGCTGGTGGCAGAGTTTCAACATTGGGCACCGCATATTAAAGAAAGAAAAAAAGAGTAATTGTGGGAAGTGTGCCTACATCATCTGGTTCACTGTGAACCATGCTGAGGAACTTGTTTGGCTTTGTAAAGGGATTTGCTGCATGACACTGTTTGTACACCCACAGTTAAATCCCATGCAAGCAAAACACACATATATCTTCAGTGCACACACACATAATGACAGGCCTCATCTCTGATCAGGAATATGACGGCTGTTGAGGAATTTTTCATTTCCTTGTAAGAATATAAAAGGAGAAAGAAAAATATGATAAAATTTTCTTTGATTCTTTCATTTGATTTTTTTTCCATGCTATGAAACTTGACTCTATTCTTCAAAATACACAGCATCTACCCCTTGGGATGTGCACAGAGGTTCCATGGATAAAGGGTGCAGGTTTAGGACTCTGGAGCTGCTGAAGTTGAGGCCAGGATGGGAGAGATAGAGGCAAGTGGGTGGTGATGAGGCAAGCGGAGAAGGGCTGTGCTCCACCAGATGTGATGTAAAGGACGGGTAAAGGTTATTCCTTTTATTTCCTCCATGCTTTCTCCAGTTTCTCCAGTGAAGGCGAAGGTCACTGCCTGTCCTTCCTCTCTTTCCTTTTTCTCCCTGCTTTTTCCATCTGAAAAAGCTTTTTCTATACTTGGGCCACTTTCAACCTCAGACTCTGTTTTCACTTTTAAACGAGGAACTCTGTTTGCCCTAGCCCAGGTCAAATCTGCAGGACAGTCATACCGCTGGCTGAACTCCACAACATGTTTCCACATTAGCTCAGGAAAAGAACACAGTGTCAATGAATCTATAGTAACTGTGACATCAGCTAATTACAAAGCTGCTTTCCTGCATGCACCATCCAGATTCACTCCATCATCCATTCATACAAACAAATTATGAAACAAAGCATCAGCATATGGCTTCATTGGGGCCAGAGAGAGGATGGAAGGACAGTGGGTAGAATTTTACAGTTACTAATGTCTCTCTGTCTTTCTAATGAGGACGATTTAATAATGAAACCTATAACTTTGATACTAAAAAGGTTTGGACTCCGAATACAATGATTTCCAAATCACATCAACATGTGTTTTATTCCCATTAGAAAATAAACATATTGAATGTTGAAACTGAGACATTTTACCATTTCATGAAAAATGGGAGCTGACTGTGAATCTAATGACTGTTAAAATATGGAAAAGGAGCAACAAAAGGCTGGAAAAGTAACAACTGGAGGAGAATATGACAACAAATTAGGATTGCTAGATTTTTGCTTTCATGATGCCCCAGATATTTAGTACTAGTCAACAGGACGCAGCGTCCATGCTTTCCAGGAAGAAGTTCAATTTTCCATCTCAGAGCATTTTAAATGAGCTTTAGTCCAGAGAAGACGGCGGTGTTTCTGGATCCTGATCACATGTGGCTTCTTGTCTGCATGGTAGAGCTTTATCCTGTGTTTATGTATCTCAGAGTGAACTGTACTCACAGACAGAGATTTCTGGAAGTTTTACTGAGTCCAGGTAGCAATTTCCAGTAGGGACTTTTAATTTAGAAGATCACCAGCATCCTGCTTTGTCCCTTGCATATAGAGATTCTTCCTGATTCTCCTTATCTTATGATGATATTATAGAGGAGACCATGGATGGTTGTAACATTTTTTGCTTCAGCATCTGTACCTTGCTTATTTTAGATCAGTTCTCAAACTTTTAGATAAGATACCCACATTTGTTTACTACAAATGGCAGCAGTTCAAATAAAATAAAAAATAGTCTATGATCCTCTACAACCTACCCCAACACCAGGGTAGGTTGTAATAAACAGTATATTTACCATTTATTACAGTATAACATGTCAAACATAGTGTAATATTAAGTTTTTTGGTATCCATTACCTGGCAGGATAAAAATATGTTGTATGCTACAGGGTTTTGAGCAAAGTTTTTCACCATAAAAAGATGCAAAATGTCTCAGAAGGTGAATGTATAAAATATATTTTGTTTATCACCCTGACCCTATCAGTAGCATAGTGATTGGAAATTAGGAACAGGAAATTGCATCACATCTTGCCTAAAAATTTTTTTTACAATTAATTTACTGTAGGTCACATGATTTTATCTTTACCTGTATAAGTATTACAAAAAATGTATTGTTGGTGAAGTGTTAGTGTTTAGTGTTTGCAGCCCTTACATCCACCATGTGGGTTGAGAAGGAATTGGGTAAAGACCGGTAAAGATTGAAATAATCATGACATTTTGTTCATCCCTAACTGGTGGAAACGATGTTGATTCAACTCTTCCCATGTTACAACCATCTCTAGTCTCCCCTACACTGTGGAATGTGGTAACTTCAAAGTCTGAGGAAGATTTTTCTGAAACTGTTCCACAACTTTTAGACCCAGTTTGTCTGAAACTTTCAGTGTGTGATGTTTTCATTTACACTTCACTCAGCATCCCAAGTCTTTTGGAATTGAAGTTGTGAAAATATAGTCCAAGAATGGCTGTTAGAGCTTATAGAGAAATTAAATATATCATCCTGTTGCCTACAATTTTTTTTAAAGCCTTCACAGAGTCCTACAAAATGTATTTGCATAAGCTTGTTATACTTCAGTCAAAAATCCAGAGAAGCTAAAATTGAAATTATAAAATCTACAAATTAACAAGGTTTAGGGCAGAAATATCCATGTCCCTTCAGAGCTGCAGCAGCTGCATGGCAAACCTGTAGGTGTGTCACATAAAAAGACAAAAGGTAAACAAACAGAATGTGGGACACAACGCTGTAAAGCAAACAATGTTTTCCCTGATCTCAGCTGACCCAGCATTAAGTAAACAGTTTGTTTTGGGCTTTTTTTGTTTTGTTTATAAAGCTGTCTGAATGGGTGTTTTCTCCTCCATTTCCAGTTCTTTTTATGAAGAGTTTAAATTTCAGGCGAGGAGGTCGTGGCCTCTCCGTTGTAACTCTTCTGAGAGGAGGTGGGGCGGGGGAACCTGTCGTTGAGAATAAAAGCCCCGTCGGCTGAAGAGGTGCAGGCGTGCTCATACCCCTGTCTACCAGACTAACAGGAACAACCGCCTCCAACCGGCCAGCCGGCCGGCCCATCTAGCTGCCTCGAAGAGATCCCAGGTGGCGAATATGCTCATGCTGCGGGGAGTGAGCATTGGATCCCACCCTGCGGAGGTCAGGAAATCAGTCGAGTCAGCCAGAGCTTACTGGCTTCGCTGAGGCATGACTTTGTTGGGCCTGAATGTTTCTGGCACCCCATTAACAGCAGGATGGGACAGTCCAGAGCCGCTTTAAGGGGCCTTAGCTTTATCCTCTCAGCAGCCCACAGCTGGATGGTTTGCTTGTCTGGTTTCTAATGTGCTGCAGGGGAGGGAGACTTTCCAGGCTGCAGATTAATGCTTGTGAATTGTTACTGAAATAGGTTCCTTGTGGCTTTCACTGAGAAAAGTCCACTTCAAAATAGAGCAAGAAAGTTGACCCAAAATTAGACACAATGACAGAGAAAGAAGGAGAGAGATTCAGGAAGAGACATGTCAGACATGAACACTAAAAAAAAGAGAGTAAAAGGAGGAAGTCCAGTAGATGGAGAAGTGAAAAATGATTTCGCCTGGCTCTGCAGGTTGCCAAGAGGTAGCTGCTCCAATGTGCTCCATCCCATGGATCCATCTTCTCTCAGCCTCCTGCAGTTTGTAACCTCTGAGACACATAGCAGACAGCTGATACCTGATCTATAATGCATAGCATGAGGCTCTCCAGCTATAGGCATCCTGGACTGTGACACTGAAGCCCAAACTGTCTGCGTGCATGTCAAGCCATCTGCTGTCACAGTGTTATTAGATTACAATGAAAGGGACAGAACTGGGTTGTATTTCATTGGACTTGTTTACTTTCTCTGTGGAGTACCACAAAATAAACTGCTCATGTGAGTTGGCATCATGTAAATGTGATTAAACAAAATTATGGTCAAAGAAAAGCATGTTTGTTAACTTTGAACAGAAAGATAATAACAACAAAACCCCAATTTCCCCCCAAAAAGTTGGGTCTCTGTGTGAAGTGTAAATAAAAACAGAATCTTATCAACCCATATTTCATAGAAGACTCTCCCACTCTAAAACAGTCTATTTCAGATGAATCTTGGCCCAGGAGACACAATGATGTTACAGGTCCAGGTTCAAATATTGCCTCTGCTCAGCATGGTATAGCTTTAGTTGCATCTGCAGATGCTACAGAGGATTGTTAACCAACAGTACAGTAGTTTATGGGAGCCTTCCTGGACACATTCCGTAACATCAGAGACACAATTCTTCCTCTGAGGGTTGCAGTGTCATCTGAAAGCCCCAAGACCACGGACATCAAGTAAAGGTCTGTGTCCTTGTCCCTTACACAAAAACATCTCCAGTTTCTCTGAATCTTGTTGATGGGGCCTTTGCAATGTGACATTGAGGAACATTGTTTTTAAAGTATTCCACAATCTTTTTACAGATTCTTTCACAGATTGGAGAGTCTCTGCCCATGTTGACTTCTAGGAGACTGCCTCTCTAGGACATTCCTTTTTCCTGCTCATCATTGGGACGCTTGACAACAACCCTCTCCTGAAATACCCATCCAGTTTTGACCTTTTAGCCTTGTCCTATGCAGATTTTTTCTGGTTCTCTGAATCTTTTGATTCCATTGAACACTGTAGATGGTGGGATCTTCAAAATTTTATTCCGAGGAAAATTTTTGGATTATTAGACCTAGTTAGTCTCAGATTGGTGAATCTCTGTCCATCTTTTGATCTGAGATACTCTGCCTCTCTTATGATTCGCACTGACTTTTCCAGTCTTGTTGCTCCTGTTCCAATTCTTTTACAGACTGCTGCTATTAGATTCAGAGTCAGCTCATATTTTTAATGAAATGATAAAATGTCTGTTTCAATATCCGATATGTTATGTTCTACTGTGAATGAAATATGACTTCATATCTTTATGCAGCTTTTAGTCTCCCAGCTTTTAAAAAACCAGGGGTTGGAAATACCAAAATATTTAATGTATACAAATTCTACTTCAACAGAAAACACGCAAAGACTAATATAATTTCAATTTATTTATTCATTTTAATTGTTGAAATCCATCAGAGATAAAAAAGAAACATTAACACCATTGATGTCTTATTTATGATGAAATAACAAATATTTATAAATATGATGAACCAATAATAATACATTCTGTTGTACCATGAACAAACTTAAAGGAGACGATTTGTGTTCAGTCCATGCGAACCTTCCAGCATTAAAAGGAACAACAAAAAGCAACAAAGATTACAACCTAAAAGATTAGTGTCAAAGTTTTAGATACCGTACTGGTATTTTGAGCCACTTTAGTCCATACTGTTTACATCATGATCGAATATTGGAGGATTCCTGTCACCTCTGATGACTTGAATGAGTCATTTGCTACATTGCGTATCAATATTCCTGTCAGTAAAGGCACAAACAAACCCTAAAAACTCAAAAGAAAGTCTGTTTGTAGAAGGTTCATTTGTGGTATGGGGCTTCAAGTCTCTTTCAGCTGATGTGATGGTTAATCCGAAATCACAGTAGTGGGATGTGACCTGTCATAATCCAGAGCGGAGAATCCTAGCTGGATCAGGTTTCCTGTGTTTATGCTCCTCACCATGGCTTCCAGGCGATGAGGTGTAAGGCACCGCCAGCACCTGGTGAAAAGTGCAACAGTCGGCTGCTTCCCCTATGGGACCGGTGCCCAACAGGCCAGCGCACCACCTAGAAATGTATGTGGACACCATGTAACAGGTAACAGACTTGACGGACACTGACTAGAATAAAGGAAACAAATGTGTGTTTTTGTAATGTTCATGCACATGAAAACCTCATGAAGCTGAAATAAATACATACAGATATATATTACATAACCTGCTTTGTGAAGCAGTATTGAATATGCACCATCACAAAGTAAAGCTGATTATAGCATTCATTTGATAACACAGATTTGGACATTCTTATATTTATGAAGGGGGAAAAAGCTACAGTGTCTGATGTGCAATGATTATCACTGTTTATGTTCAAATACTGATGAGCATGAGGCAGAACCTCCATCTGGAAAGTGCAAAAGGCCAAGTCATCACAACCATTATCCCACAGAGATTCTCCAAGTTGAAAGAAATTTGAATCAATGTGTCAGTGTAACAGAGGATAGTGCATGTTACACAAAGGGCAGCAGAGATGTAACATGAAGACGGTCTGAAACCGATTCCTTTGTGACAAACAGAAAACATGATCAAGTCTAGGAAGCACCCACTGGTGGCAGTAAAATCCAAAAACCGCTAAACAGAAAAAGCAGGCCAGCCTGTGACCAACAAACTATGGGATCTTGTGACAAAATAAATAATGAAATCAGCCTAAAAAAAACATTTATATTCTACAATCCAAGACTTACCCAAGAATAAGAAATTTCATTGATAGGAAGTTGTGTGTGTTTTTGTTTTTTTTGTTGTTGGGGGGGGGGGTTGGAAGTACAACTGCAGCTTGGTGAAAATGGAAGGTGCTTGAATGTGAATAACAATAGAGACAATAGCAAATAAAAGAGAGAGATGCAATTTTAACACCACGACTCGCCTGACAGAGCACCTTAACTTGTAACATTAAAGTATCCTTTAACTTAGTGCTTTAAATTAAGTCAAGTAGCCACCCTGGAGGAAGATTTTATGGACACATTTTTTTTTCTTAAGAGGCAATTGTACGGAGTCTCACCTAGGACCACCCCAAAAAGGATAAATCTGAAAATACTGAGAAAATATAGGAGGAAGTAAAAGCTAAGGCTTGACAAAACAGTGTGGACTGAGAGTGGTGCGTAGCTCAGTTGGATGAGCAGCTGCCCCATGTACAGATGCATACAGTTCCCTGGTGTAGTTGCACAGGGTTCGAGTCTGGAGTCTGGAGTCCTCGAGCCTTTGCTGCGAGTCACTCCCCACTCTTCTGTCCTGTCCAGCCACTCTAACTAAAGGCCACTAGAGCCAAAAAAAATAAAGAGTCTGAACTCAGTCATGCAGGGAAATGAACTTTTTTTCTTTTTTATTTGGGCGTTTTAATTTATATTTCTCCTCTATTACAAATTCTTCTAAATTTCTTCATGGCGCTCCAATGCTGTCCCTGTCCAGTTGCTGTCCAGTTAAGTGTCCAATGTCTGAGGGATGTGATGCTACCTTGATTTGATTTGGATGAAGATCAACTAAAATAAAAAGATCAATGAAATGTGGGCGACTGCAGCTTGCTTGTGCAGAAAGCACATTAAAAATCTCTGATATTTACAGAGTGATGTGAATACATTCAGGTAGCAAAAGGAGAGGGGGGACAGCATCTCCCCTCTACGAGGTACGTTTGGCACTGCTAAACTCAACCCATCCCCACACTAGGCTTATCCCTTTGACTCGTCAGATTAAGCATAAAATGAAGCCAAACTGGAACTTCGCATCTGCTTTTCTCTTGATTTGTACTCGGGGAGGGTTTGAAGTGGTAAACGTTAAAGCGTGGGACCAGCACGACTTTACTGCAAACAGATCCAGTCCTCCTGACGCCCAAATCTCCCCCGTCCTGCCTCTGTGAGCAGGGGTCTTTGGTTCAGAAGGCACATGAGAACATCATTCATCAAAAACTGTTCTGTCATTTTATTTTAATCTCCTGTGATATAACGACTTGGGTGGTGAGCCAGCTGCTCTGAGGTTCGTCTTCTCCACGACTCAATCCATCTCCCAGCTTCCAGTTTTTTTGTCCTTTGGGAATGGCAGATAGAAACTGTGGGTGGAAGCAAACTCAGATGCCATTGGTGAGATCTGTGATAACGTTGGCCTTCACCAGCTTGCGGAGGAACTCCTTCTCTTTGGAGATGTTGTGTGTCCATGACTGCAGAAGGCAAATCAGAAGAAAGAAACTATTTAAAGCAAAAGGTAATCAAAGACAAAGCAGTAAGATAAATATACACTAAGGACAAAATTATTACCCTCCCGATGATAGGCAGTTTTAATTTTTTTTCCCCCAAGAACCTTTTTAAAGAGTGCAGAATTTTCAATGTAGCATTTCTAAAGATACTAGTTATGGGTGCTAATGCTGTATGCCAGTGGTCGGCAACTAGCATCCCGCATGTCAAAATTTGCCTGCAGCCAATATGTGGCCCAACAGCTTACATTCATAAAATGAAAAAAAAAATGATTGCAAGAGTCATGTGTCATTGTGCAGAAATACGATGCTGCGCAGGGCCCGTTAGAGGCCCATTTATGCTCCCTGATGGACGAAAATGTCTTCCATGCTTCCATGTGTTGTTTATGTTGCTGCGGCTAACCTCCGCTGAGCAGCAGGGCTGAGTTTATTGTTAACTCTGAGAATAGACGTTAGTTTCAGACGCCGGTTGGCGGCACTTTTGAGCGGCTATAAAGTTGTTACTAACCACCAACACACCCTGAACACTTGTGGAGCCTTATTTAAAAAGCTTATTCAACCTCTGTTTTTTTTGTCATCTTCATTCTTCTTTTATGGTTTTCTTCTTCCCCCCACTCCTCCCTCCCGATAGCCAATGAGCAACATCAGGGTGTATCCAAGCTGCAAAGTGAAATGGTGGAGAGCGATAGCAGAGCTAAACGTTCACCTGAAGAAGACCAGGAACTGACCTTAACTCACAGGAGAAAACAGTGTTTAACAAAGAAGTTGTCAAATAAGGAAAGAAACAAATCTGGAATAAGATGAGTTTCTGAGACGACAGTACTACAGAACAGTTTGCTGTTTGACTTGGAGTTAGCTGCTTTTCTCCTGGACTGGTGAGCTAGCCTGGCTAACGTGACTTCAATGTGAGCATTGTTCTGGCCAAGCTTGACGACAACCGTTTCTCAGAAGGGGTGGTTGACCAGCCTCCTTCAAGTACCACTGTTCGCCATTGGTCAAAGATTAAGCCAATCACATCTTAAACCAATCACAGCAGCCTTTCCTATGAATTATGTGTAGCCAGCTGGGCTAACTGCTAGATCAGACTCTTACCGAAGCCGGTCAGGAGCAAGGCAAAAACGTCTTTCCCTACAATAAATGTCTCCAGGGCTACTCGTTGCTCAAATTTCAAAGAGAACTTTCCGTTCTGCTCAAAACACAAAGGTGTGTGTATATGCGTGTGCGTCTGTGTGTGCGTGGGTGTGTGTGTGTGTACTTGTGTGTATGCGTGTGTGTGCATGGGTGTGTGTGCGCGTATTTGTGTGGAGGTGGGTGTGTATGCGTGTGCGTGTGTGTGTGCGTGGGTGTGTGTGTGCGTATTTGTGTGGAGGTGTGTGTGAATGCGTGTG
>JBAMHT010000007.1:143456-157924 GCA_037177075.1 Craterocephalus fluviatilis
AGTCTCTAGGTGAAAGCATGGCTGAGATTTAAAGCACCAAAGAAGGCAGAGTTTGAAAGTCATCTCAGGCAAAACTGCATTCATTCTAATGTGAGACATATGCAGCCAGCGGCTGTGGGTTATGAACATATAGCCAGGCCTGGTGAGTGTGTGAAGCACACTCTGACATCTGAAACACTGCTGTACGTGACTATAAAACACTGTACTGTAGGTGTTTGTAGATGTCAAGAGTGTATCACACCCACTTCATGTGGCTGCCATGCTTAGAACACTGGTCAATCAGCTGTGTTGCTGGGATGACAGCAAAGATCCTAATGAGACAGAGGGAGGGGCTGTGAACATGTAAACACACCAGGATAATGTACAGTGGCCTTGTTCAGATCTATCTGCATTGTGAAGGCAGCCATGTACTTTTGGTCTTATGACATAACCAGGTGTCATGAAGGAGCCATGTTACAAAGACAGATCAGCTGTGTGGTGATTGTGACATCATTACGTCTCACCTGTGGTTGGCGCATCCTGGTCCTGCTCACACATATTCTATAGCGCTCAAAGGAACTCATGTGGCAACAATGACATTAACACACAGTGTTAAGACCCAATAATATTTGTTTCTATAAGCCCACCTTTATGAAAGCAGTTGTTAACAGGTTTCTTAAGTCACATGATGTGACCATCAACACTTGAGATGTTTAAAAAGAGTTTAATGAAGTGTTTCAGAGAATGTGATATATCTCGTTCTTCATTTAGATTGCATATCAGCAGGCAGTTTGATCTAGGAGTGTTGGGAAATTTGAACTCTAATTACAATTTACCCTGTTTCAAGCAAACACTACAAAATGTAACAGTACTGTATATGAGCAAATACATAAATAAAGACATACAAAAAACTATAATTCACAGAATTTATTAAATACACAGAAAATAATGACAATCAAATGACATGGCCAAATACAAATAACTGAATAATTAAAAAGAAAATTTAATACATATTAATGTCAATATTCTTATTAGTTTTCTAAACATATGACATTGTTAGCTACATCAGACTTACCTGTTTACATGAAAGGTATTTTTTTTTGTTTTGTACATGTGTCTTGTCCAGCATCATAGCAAGCAGAATGATTGTCTGGCTGCTGTTAGTGCCGGGCAAATTTACTGTATCAAGTAGGGTTTTATACTTTATGTATAAAGCTCCTCTTGAATGGATGAAAATCATAATGCAGGACCGACCGGAGGGGATAGAGTGGGAAAAGAAAAGAGAGAGGAAAGGGATGGTGGGGGGGATTGGTGTGTGTGTGTGTGTGTGAGACAAAATACACCATACAGGAAACAATGCAATCCACACTACTTACAAAAATACATATATTCAACTGAGACCATTCTAGGCAGTAGATGAGTAAATAACTACTACTACTAATAATAATAACAATAATAACAATAATATACAAGATTGATAATACATAAAAACTCACCACACTGGACCGGGCTGCAGGGGACAGACAGAGCAAAAAGAGAGAGGGGGGGGGGGTGGAGAGACAACAATACACAATATACAGCACATAGGAAACAATGTAATCCAGGCTAATGATAATGACGATGACAAGAAATAACTTTAAATAAATCTATACACCCGTAAAAAAAATGTGCAAAGAAACCTGAGAGGATGCAGTGGCGGACACGGCTAACCGAGGATGCAGGGACTGTGTCAATAGGCCGAATACATGGAGAGTAGATGTTCAGGAAGGAGTGACCATGCAGCCTCCCACCCCCCTAACCCACATACACCATCCTTCCACCATCCATCCTCCCACACGTACACCATCCTCCCACACATACACCATCCTTCCACCATCCATCCTCCCACACGTACACCATCCTCCCACACATACACCTTCCTCCCACCATCCATCCTGCCACACATACACCATCCTCCGACTATACTAGGACAGTACTCCTTCCTAGGGGGGCAAGTGGGTGAACATAGTAGGAGCAACATTCAAATGACTGCAAGATGGCTCTTACAAAGAAAAACCACTCAGCACATAACCTTTCAGCTACAGTCATGGTGTAACACACAGTAAACTGGACTGTGGTAACTGTAGTAGGTGTGTAGTACACCTGATTGGAGGCAGGTATGTGGCTCTGAAACGTAGATATGATCAATGAGTGTGTTGTTCTCTGTGGTGGCTGCACTGATGACTTGTGTGTAGCCTCTAGATTGCAACAGTTCATGGATTGCTTTCTTTCCTTTGGACATGAGGTCTTCATTGAAATCGCCACAAACGATGACAGGTTTGTGGTTCATCGTGTCCAAGCAATCCAACAGGTTCTGCAGTTGTGGCAGAAACCTTCCCAGTGTGTAACTCGGTGGTCTGTAAACTGTTGCAATCAGCGCTCTGACTGGCTCCTCAATTTTTACAACGAGGAATTCCAGGTCAGTCACATTCTGTAGAAACCTCCGAGCTTCGGCTTGAATGTTGCTCCGACAGTAGGCTGCAACGCCCCCTCCTTCCTTTTTTGCCATGTCGCTGTAGTTGTTATAGGAGACGTGTCTGTTGCGGGTGAACATGTCGTATCCCTCCAGGTGGAAATCGGGGGAAACGGTAGAACCAGTCAAGTGTGTCTCTGTCAGACATAAAACATCAGCCAACCTGAGTTCGTGGTGACATTTTACGTCCTGGATGTGGCTGGGCAGACCCTGGGTGTTGTGGTGGACGATGGTTAGCGTTTGAGCTCGCACTGGTGTCTTGACGAGCTGCAGCAGCGGTCTGATGTCTTCGAATGAGGCTTGCCTCATGTCCTGCAGAGCAGCTGTGATCGCTGGATCAGCATAAACCTTCTTCTCTTCAAAGTGGGTGATGTAGAGACCTTGAAGAGAGGTGGTCCGGCTAAGGGCGACATAAGCCATTCCTGGTTCAAAGACTTTCTCCAGGCAAACCACAGCTGAATGCATGGTCATGCCCTGCACTTTGTGAGCTGTGCAGGCAAACGCTAACCTCATCGGGAACTGCCTCCGCAGGCGGCCCTTGGGGCCCATGTTCTCCTCGAATCTTTCGATGTAGACCAGGTTGTCGGACGGTCCGAGAATCTTTTTCTTGAATTTCTGTCCTGCGGTGGAATGATCCAGTTCAACTCCGATGAGAGACACACCTGACTGATCACCCGCTCTGACGATGTGTCTGACTGTTCCAAATGTCCCGTTTACAACTCCGTCCTCGACGTCGAGGTTCCTAATAATCATGACGCGTACTCCTATGGCGACTTGGATCTTGTCTGGTAGATCCCTCTTCTTTCCTTTGTTTCCCCATCTCTGCATTTCTCCCGTCTGAGGATTTTTCCTGTAGTCCTCTGCTGGAATGTCTATGACGTCTTTGTAGAGAGCAGTCACTGTCGTAGCGTTGTGCTCGTGACATTCTTTGTTTGTAGCGTATATGTGAAGAACGTCGACGGGACAGTCCTTGGTGTCGTGGACTCTGTGTAAGAGGAGGGATCTGTCTTCATCAGCGAGGGTTTCGTCCTTTTGCTTCACTCTGATCCGGTTGAGGAGTTCAGCAAAAGTGCGATCATCTTTTTGACGCATGATCTCTGTCAGATTAACCATCTGAAAGTAATCCTTCCAGAGATCAAGGACATCCTCCTGATACACACACAGTGGTTTGGCTTTTCCCAGTGGCGGAAGTTGGTAAAAGTCTCCCACTGCGAGCACAGAGATCCCGCCGAAAGGTCTCTTGTTTCCTCTGATCTGCTGAAATCTCCAGTGGACATAAGCAAACAGATCTTTGGACAACATGGATATTTCGTCGATAATCAGGATCTCTGCGTTGGACAGGTCTGCTCTCAGTTCATCCAGCGTATTTCCAAGTCCTTGGTAGGGTGGTTTCAGGGATCTTGGAAGCTTAAGAAGGGAGTGTAACGTTTTCCCAGAGATGTTGAACGCTGCAGTGCCAGTGAAGGCGGCGAGTAGCACTGCAGGAAGGGACATGTCGGCTTGGTTCCTGAACCTGGGGAGCTGGCGCAGAATCTTGGTGGCTTCTTCGTGGATACACTTGATGACGTGTGACTTTCCACAGCCGGCTCCTCCCGAAATGAAATAAAAGAAGGGTTCAGGACTGAGGTCCCAAACCCGCTGGTAACACCAGTCACGAACGGCGTAAAAGATGGACGCCTGCGTTTCATTCAGGCTCCTGTACATCTGAATGGCGACGTCTGGGCTCAGCCTGGGAACTTGTATGGTCGGCATGGTTGAGAGGCTTTCCAGGTCAATCTCATAATCTGGAATGTTGTCTTCATCCTCTTGCTGTAGTGGCTCTCTTTGGTCGAAGCACTCTAGACGATCCACTTCAGCTTGGGGTGCAAAGAAGTTCCAGGCGTTAAGAACGGGGCCCTTCTGTCTGAGCTCCTCCATGACCTTGTCGAATTCTTTTCCTCTTCCTTCATATCTCCTTTTGTTGAATTCGACCATTTTGTCGACTTTGTAGGTCCATTTGAATGCGTTTTTAAAGAACAGTTCGTAGGTTGGAAACTCTTCAGATTTGAGCTCGCTGACTGATCTGTGTGGCACGTAGAGCTTAAGCAGTCGTCCATAAAACTTTTCCGGTGTTTTTTTCTCAGAGAAGCGGGTGTATCGGATGATGGCAGGTTTTCCAGTTGTTCTCTTCTGAATGTATCCGGCCTCATTCTGCAGCTGTATGACATTGGGACCGTGTATTTGCTGACCATAAACAACCCTGTAGTGTGAAGCAAAGTCAGCCAAACACATAGTCTCAAAGTCGCGCGTCTGCGGTCTGGCCATGTATTTGTCCGGAAGGCCAGACATCCACACTTCGTCGTTGTCGGGAGACATTTCTTGTAACCTGCTCATGGGAAGACTCATCTTCAGTCCGTCATCATCGGTTTGGATAAACAAGATGTTGCGTGAGCATTTCTTGAGCGGCAGGCTGCAGGTCCGCGCTACTGACTCCTGAGCGCTGACCTCTCTGTGTTTGACGTACGCCTGCATTATCTTCTTCATCTCATCCTGTTCGTTAACCTTTGATTTCTTGACTTCGCTGATGACTCCGTCGAGAAACTCTGTCATCTCGTGCTCAGGCTTGGAGACATAGGACATCATGTAGGCCAAACAAGCGAAGTCATCGAGAACGTATTGGATGTCCATGTTAGCGTTCCATGCTCTGAGCAGATCTGGATTGTAGGCGTTAACCCAAGATTCTTTGGGGCTGCGTTTAAGGAGGATCACGCTGCCGTTGGTGAGATTATAGACATGATCCAAATACTCCTGATACGTCATGTTGCATTTGGCGAGCAGCTCTGGGATGGTGTCGAATGATTGGTTTGGGTCGCTTAATAAATCTCTCACTGGCTTTAACTTGTCTCTGGCCTCTATCTGCCTCTTTCCAAGCTCTCTCTTCTTAGACTTTTTGCCTTTCTTTGGTGGCTGTTGCTCTGGTTGTTGCTCTGGTTGTTGCTCTGGTTGTTGGTGTGCGTCTGGGTCCTCATTAACGTTTGGGTCCTCCTCCGGGTCTTCTGGGGTTGGATAAGTCATGACCGTGCTCTCCATGGGAAGTTTGGGGAATCCAAACCTACAGAGTACATTACCTCTCTTGCATGATTTTGAGTGGTTCCTGCTGTGAATTTGGACCTCGGACACAATTTTGTGGAGTTCAGGGTCTGTGTGTTCGTCAGGCATCTGGCATGTGATGTGACGATCGATGAACCGGTACACAACTTTCTCATAATGCTGTTCAAAGTCAGGAGCATCTTTGATCCAGATCAACATGTGAATGTGTGGGCTTCCTCTGGCTTGAAACTCCACTCTGTAGAAATAATCTTCCACCTCTCCGAGCGGCTGAGCTGGTGAGAGAATCAGTTGTTGCATGAGTGCATCAACTCTCTTCTCAAACAGCCTCATGACCGTCACTGGATTGCTCCTGAGGATTTCACATTTAGCGTTCCAGTCTAACTGTGAAAAGTCCACTTGCTGACCTTGTTGAGCTTTGATGGCCTCTATGACTTCAGGCCATCTCATCTCAGCAGCTGAGAATGTGACGAAAAATGTTGGTTTTCCCAGCTGTCTGACCATGGCATGGAGGTCTTTAAGGGCCTTATCCCAGAAAGAGGGAGAGCCTCTTAGGGGACGCATAAACCGAGTGGCGTCTCTGTTGCTGATGAGTTTTTGCACTTCATCTTGGTCCTGAAGCATGCCGCTGGAAATGGGACGTCCGTCGCTGCTGTATGGTTTCCCTTTTCTCAATTGAATTGACATGCTGTTGGTAGCCATGTACGTCTCAACGGCAAACTGAGCAAAGAACAGGTAAGTCTGATCAGCTGCAAAGCGGAAATCAGCAGAGAACAGTCTTACATTAAAGTACAGGCTGGGGGAAACTTTGATTTCTCGGACCTCGTCTAAGGTGTTTCTTCCCGTGCAGAACTGGACTGGGAAGGCCATGGATTCTAGGTTCTTTGTTGAATAGAAGGGAAGTGGCTTGTTTCCTTGTGCTGGTGCGACACAGAAGATTCCTCGACCATAAGACAGAATCTCTTGCGCTATGTCGGGGGGCTGCATGCAGGTGTCAAGGGTCAGACCAGGTCGAAGTTCGTCTTGCTCTTGCTCTGTTGGCTGGGCTGGCTGATCCTTTTCTCCTTGTTGTGGCTGCACCTGTTGATTGGGGATGGCTGGGCTGACACTCTGCTCTGACGCTGCAGCTGAAGTCGTTGGCAGTTCTAGCACAACGTTGCTCTCCTGGATGCTTGCTGCGTTGGATGGGCCTGCATCAGGACCTGGATGTGGTGGTGCTGGGGTGGGCTGATCATCCTGAAGGCTTTCATAGGATGCATCCATGTTGATGTCCACATTTCTGTATTCTGGATGAATCCGTTTCAGTGTTTGTAATCCTGCCAAGACGTTCTTCATGTTAACGTTGTAAAAGTGCTGATATCCCTTGTACTTGAGCCGACGTTTGAGTTTGACCTGGAGCAGCTGTGCGTCACTGCTCGGTCGTGGGAGCTGGTTAACTGTTGTCTCCACCTCTGATGGGACACAGACAACTGCACCGTGTACAGCTTTCTGCTGTCCTTTGGGCAAAGAGACAATTTTGGCAAAGGGAAGGATTTTTGCAATGAGCTGCCTTTCAAGAATGTTTAACTGTTGTAGCTGTGGCGGGATGCGCGGGAGGCTCAAGTTGTTCGCCACAGCTATGGAAGGCATGTTTCCCCTGGTGAGATGTCTGTCACAGGTGTGACATATCCACTCCTTCTTTCTGTCTGCTGGAACAGTGCATGGAGCGGAGCAGTCACTGTTGCAGACGTGGACATACGTTCCAGTCAAACACAAAGCCACGGTGTAAATGTTTTTAACATACTTACCCCTGTTGCAACTCTTGACCTGGTTGGGGAAGAGAATTCTGTGGCATACTGTGCAGATGAGGACAGGGGCTTCTCTAATTTTTTCCCGGAATGCAGCTATGGCAGCTTGCATCCTCTCATTGATTACAGGCTGGGCCTGGACTTGAGGTCGGTCGTTTAGCAGGTGGCATCTCATGATGTGCCTGTATTTCCTCTTTATTCTCAGTGAACGCATCATGTTTTTCCTTTGCTGTTTACAGCGTTGAATGTGAAGTAGTCTAAAAACTGGATCACTGTGATACCTTATATGCATAGCAAGTTTTTTGGCCTGTCTGTACTTTTCATCCAAAGAATATGTGGTTCTTTTGGAAATGTTGCATCTCTCTCTGATGTGAGGGTCTGTACTATATCTGTGTTTGACATACTTTTTCTGCCTGCTCTTAAAAGATGAGTCTGTACTGTATCTGTGTGTGATGTACTCTTTCTGCCTTGTTTGAAAAGCAGAATCTGTACTGTATCTGTGTGCCATGTACAGTTTCTCCCTGGCTTGGACTTTTATCTGGTCTCTGTATCTTCGGACACGATACTCTCTCTTTTTATTTTGAAATTGAACATCAGTGCGATACTTCTGAGTTTTGCAGCCTCTAAGTTTTTCTTGCACCTTTTGATAATAAATTTGGGATGACAATAAACGTCTTTTACGGAAAGTGGAATCCGTAGCATATATAACTTTGGAGCTTTGGAGGTTTTTGGTTCTTAAATCTGATTTACTTTTTGTCGTCAGGTCATCAGGTGTGGATGATGCCTGGTGGTTTTGCCTTTCATTTTGTCTTTGAGGTGCCGTTGTAGATGGTACCTGCTGGATTTGGCTTTTATGTTCTCTGCGAAGTGCTTTCCGTCTGCGTTGTTTGTTTAATCTGCTCAGGTCTACTGTTATGTTTAAACTGCCATCCATACTTTGTTCCAGAGTTTCAGTGTGATTTTCTTCTTCTCTGGTTTCTGGTATGTGGGTTCCCAGGACTTGTGTTGTCCCTTGTCCTGCTTCTGGTGTGTTGGTTGAGGGGTGAGAGTTTCTTTCTTGAGTGTAAAGTCCTCCAGGAATGGACAAGTTTGACACGTCCTCACTGCTGCCTGGCAGTTCCACTCCAACTTGGCCTTGTGGTGGTGTTACAGCAGAGCTAGCATCCTTCCTCATACTAGCTTGCTGTGTTGAATGTTCAGTTGAAGTGGTGAGTGGCTCAAAAGAAACTGGGAAAAACTCATAATTTGTTAGAGCTCCACGATTGCTAAATAGCTGGTCCAAGTGGTCACTCAAGGAACTGACGTCTTTGAATGTCAGCATGATTGCTTTTCCATGTGGACAGGGCAGGCCAAGAGAATCTCTCGAGTGAGAGTCAAAGAACCCAAAGCGGCCAGATGGATCCCGGAATACAGCAAAGCACTCTGGTGCAACGAAGAGCAATGCGTGAGTGACATCATCTGTGAGACATTGAAGGTGTTTGGCGAGAGATAACCACCATTCTCTTCTGTCAGGGCTATCGGTTTCAGCCCGCAGGTAACCCACCCTGATGTCAGACTTGCGCACATTGTATGTTTGTGTGTCTGTGTGGATGAAGTTTGGTACTTCCTCTAATGTCAGATGGTCATCCCGGAATCTTTTCTCATGGACAAGTGTCATTTTGATAGATACGTACAGGTCATTTCCCTGATAAAGTATTTTATCAAGGTTAGCAGTGTTAAACTGCATCCCCTCAGAGTGGTAGGCCAGGAATGTAAGAGCATTACATGTGCACTGGTGATTCCGGGAGTATTCGTCATATATAGCATCCCCCTGACAATGTGTAGCTCTCACAGCGCAAACCTGAGGTTGTTCAGGGATGACAGGATCTGCTGATGTGTGGCTCTCAATGTCCTTCGTTCCAACCTCGGCAGACTTCTGCTGCACAAAGAAAAGCAAAATGATTATCATGGAAGTGAAATGATTAATCATCTAAACTAAAGCATCAAGCTTGTTTCAGTTAGTACAGATTTAGATGACTTACCACTTGAGGTGGAATGTGTGACTCCGGAGAGTCACAGGATTCACTGTCAGGACGCTGGACATCTGGGACAGGCTGAGATTTTGTTGTTTTGCGGCAAATCTTCTTGATTGGAATCTTGGCAAACACCTCGTCCCGCTGAGAGAAAAAGAAATGATGGAATTAGTTATAATCATTACACCTAAAACATTATGCTTGTTTCAGCATGAGCCTGTTTTAGAACATACTGTCAAAGATGGAAAGTGTGACTGATAGGAGTCTGAAGAGTCCGAGTCGTCCATCCCCCAGAGGAAGCTTGCTTCAGTCAGCTTGCTCATCTGTGAACACATCAAGGTTAGAAGTGATTAATTTATCAGCAAAGAAAGTGAGATAACATAACACAACGCTATGAGGATATTTTAAAGCAGCTCAAGGTTTTCTTCAAAGTACCATGTCTATGTAAAACAAATGGGATGCAGATAGTTTTCTTTAGCACAACAATGCATATGATAGAAGATCAAAGAAGACAAAGTGTATGTACCTTGTCAGGTGGAGACGGGGAGGCCAGAGGATTCTTGCTCCAGAACTCCAATGGGCTCAGTGGACTTGTCATCAGTTTGGGAATCTGCAAGAAATGGTAAAAGACTGCACTCACAAAAGAGGCCAAAGTTTGTGCATCATGCACTAAGGAATAATAAATAAGATCAAACCTTCTGTGCTGGAGACGCTGATGGGGTGTCACCATCAGTCTTGGGCCGGAATGATGACCCAGCAGGTGGTGTCTAAAGAAAAAAAAAATGAAAAGGCCAGATAACCACTTGAGTAAGATGTGTTTTTACTTTGTGTCATGTCTTCATGCACACAAAAAGTATTACAAAAAAGTTAACTTCTACATACTTACCATTGCATCCAGGGAAACTGAGGCAGAGGCTGCCTGATCTTGGGCCCTGGTGGCTCCAGCTGGGGGGGTGGCCTGGTTTTAATTCACATGTCACATAAGGCATGAAGTTATTACATTATAGGAAAAAAAGCATTTACAGTAGCCCGTTTTATTGACTAAATACATCCTGTCCTGTATTAAATCTGCATGAAGAGAAAAAGCAAAAGAAATACCTCCGAGCAGGTGGGCATCTGCTCCCTGGTGTCGACGGCTCCGGCAGTGAGCGTCACCTGGATGGATGCCTCGTCCGCAGGGAAACCTGGGGCAGGGGCATCCGGTCCGGGTGGAGGTGTAGGGGTCTGCAAACACATAACACGAGTATGACAGATCAAGTCAATGCACAGAATCTAATTTATGTCATAAGAAAAAAAGAAGTAAACCAAAAGACACGCAGTGACATTTCCATGAAGACAAGGATTTGATCAAATCAGGACATCAGACAGTATAAAAACAGCTAACCTGGTCCACTGCAGCCGCTTCCTTCCCACCAGATGGAACCGGGGTGGCTGGTGTTCGGGAAGCCTGAAAAACAGCACAATATTATAAATAATAAGAGAGTTGTGGAGTTTTGAAATGTTTGATTGTGCAACAGCTTCCATTTATAATTCTACAAACCTGCTGCCGAGTCCGGCGACGCTGCAGCAATCCGGGCTTCTTGGGGCGTCCCTGAGACGGAGCCTTAGGTGAGAAAATAGGAGTTGAAATCATAGCTGCAGCAGCAAACTTTGATCTTAATGTCATGTCATAGCTTAAATTCATAAGCAGCTTACCGGGTTGTCTGCAGGGGTGCCCTCTCCAAGAGCCGATGGGACCAGAAGGTCCATGGCTGCCAGGACGTCACGGGAGAAGAAGACCGGGTTCAGGGGCACAGCGAACTCCTCCACTGGCGTCTCCACCTGTGCGGTCTAAGCAAAAAAAAAGACACAGTGAATACAGCAGATTGTGTTAGACAGTGTCAGATATTTCATGTAAAATGTTCAGAAAGGTTAACATCACAAAGCAGAACGTGAAACCATCCTCTATGTGGGTGAAGCAGAGGTAACCTCAGCTCACCCAGAATGGTTTCTGTCTCTGGTGGAAAGAACACACCGCACATATCTGTAAAACTGCATACATGACATCATACATTTCCTCTTTAAAACATGATAATGGAGTTCTTACCTTCTGGCGAGAACCTCCACGTGCCCGGCGAGCACGGGAGGTGCGGGCGTTTCCCTTCACCTCCATCTCCGGGAGATGGCCCGGTGATGTTGGTGAAGAGGCCCCATGGGTTACCTGAGCGCTGGCATGCAGCCTCTCCAGGTGCTGGTTGGCATGTTTCCACAGCAGGTCAGCCAGGAGTAGCATGCCACCATCGTCCGACAGGTGTACCTAATAAAAGGGCACAGAAAAGGAGCTGTTACACATGATTCAAATGTGAAGTCCCTTTATTAGTAAAGCATCATGCTTACGCCATCACGGGCCCACAGATCCAGACGGTCCAGCGGGAAGTGGTCAGCAAAGCCCCAGTATTTCAGACCTGTTTTTAGACACAGTATGCATAACTTAATGGAGATCTATCAATGATATTGCACACTTGTCATCACAGTAAAATGATAATGATGAAAACATTTCATGCTGTCATGTGAAACAGGCTATCACACAGGAGCTTTTGATTTGTTGTAATTAATTTCTATGAAACTGACCGAAGCTGGCTGCCACGCGGTGGAACTCCTGACGCATCAGGACCTGCAGCTCCTCGTGGACCGTCAGGCGGGGGATGAAGTCGGTGACCACGACCTGTGACAAACAAGAATTGGTCACATGATCACATTTACCACTTGGTATGACTTTAAATCAGCAAAGGATACTTACATGCGGGAACCTGTCGCAGACGGCACCCAGGTAACGGCGGAAAGCCGCTCCAGCCTCCTGGAAGGTTCTGGAAGCCGTCAGGTTATTTGACGGCCCCATAACCACCACGAGGTCTGGATCCCTGGGGAGGAGAGCGTGCTTCATCTCAGCGCGGAGCTGATCTGCCGCTCCCCCTGGTGTCGCCATGAAGCCAAAGGAGATCTTCCCTTTCTTCATGCACACCTTCTTGTCCACGAAAGCGCGCAAATGCGACGCCCCAATGACAAGGACAAACTGAAAGAAAAGAAGAGGAATGTATTTCAGAATCATAGCTATCAATCAGTAATGACGTACTCATTATGGAGGCTTATCTGTCGGTGGATGAGAGGCAAGTTCCTCCATGGAGAAATCTCCTGGAACAAAACTATTCAATCATAACCACTTAGAATAACAGTGGAATTATGGAGCTTTAAATACCTTAGTGTCTGGACGGTCCTCAGGGATGACCAACTTGTGTGGCAAGCCTGACACACTCGTTGGCCATTTGAGGACGCGGTGGCGAAATCCGGTCCCCCAACCTGTTTATGAACATATACAAACACAAAGAAAGAGATGACGTTGTTAAACATGTTTCAAGACATCAACACTTTAGCATAAGAGCAGCCAAATAAGTAGAATTTAAATGACAAAGCAATACATACGTGCAGGAGCCTCCTCAGGCAGGTCACGTCGAACCATCTCAGGCTGTACCCCAGATACAATCTACAAGTAACCAAAAAAAGCAATACATCATTAAAAGTGAAGCTGACAAAAAATTTAGTGACATTTAATCAAAGTTGGATCAGAAAGCTACAGTTAAAAACAAAAGGCCTTTACATATAAAAATGTATTTCTTTACAAAAAGAGGAGGAAGTGTTAAGTAATAAGCTTTGAAAATTACATACCAGCTCCATCAGGGAGCCTGGCTGGACCTGATCAGGTTTGGGAAGGTGAAGTCTACGGGCAACCTCCGGGTTCCTGGGATCCTTCCACTTGGCGGCCCACCTCTTCTTCTGCGCCTCGGCTCTCTTCCCCTTGAGTGGCATCCTGAGAGAGAGAGAGAGAGAGAGAGAGAGAGAGAGAGAGAGAGACAGAGAGAGAGAGAAAAGAGAGAGAAGGAAAAAGAGGGAGGGAGGGAGAACGGGAGGAAGAAAACAAAAGAAACAGCAACAAAAAACCCTAAACAAAAAAACTATGTGTGTAAGTGAAATGAAAGCAAATAACTAATAACTCTGTGGGTCAAAGTGGTATTAAAGGCAAAAAGTAATTAAAAGGTGTATGAGGGTGGGTGTGAGTGCGGTTCAGATGGGCTCTCCACAAGGGAATTCCCGGTGCAAGGGCAGTGAGCTGAAAGAAAGGAGAGAAAAGAATGACATGATTACCAATCACCCATAGTCATTTATCAAAATCACTCCATTATGTTAGAAAAATAATACAGAAGAAATGTGCTTAGTTTCCGACTCACTTTGTATCCAACAAGGCTCAGCTGAAAGGCTGGAAAAAGTGGACAAATATAGTGTAAGAACAAGGGATGCAGTCTTTATGCCAGAGTGTAGTCATAAAAAGGATCTAATCAATGTAGCACACTGTAGAGTGGTCGTGCTGTTCAATAGTTGTGACCAAAACAAACTTACTGGAATGAAAACAGTTAATAAAATGAGAGGCACAAATACATAAAATCATGAAGAAATGTAGAAATGTGCTAACAAATTGTGTGACCATTTGTTACTAGAAGATATCAGATGAATAAATAAAGACTGTGGTCTCCAGATCATCCCACCTTTCAATTTTTACACATACATATTAAATCAGCTCAGACCAGAGAAAGAAGCAGAGACATGTGCGTGTATGTGTAACATGACAACATCAGCTTCTGACCGAAGCAGACACATGTGATACAAGAAGAACATTGCAGCATCACGACATGAGCTCCCTGAAGTGAGCAGACAGAAGAAAATTACAACATCACAACTTTAACTCGGTGAAGTGAGCAGAAACACTTCGAACATTACTACATTACAACATGAGCTCTGTGAAGTGAGCAGACGCAAGAAGACAAAAGACATCTGTAACACTGTCAATGTAACTCTGTAACACTGTCACTGTCTGTAACAACAGTCACTAAAGCAGACACATCTGTAACATGACCACATGACTGCATGAGCTCAGTCACTAAAGCAGACACATCTGTAACATGACCACATGACTGCATGAGCTCAGTCACTAAAGCAGACACATCTGTAACATGACCACATGACTGCATGAGCTCAGTCACTAAAGCAGACACATCTGTA
>JBAMHT010000007.1:434508-445206 GCA_037177075.1 Craterocephalus fluviatilis
TATATATATAATATAATATAATATAATATAATATAATATGATACAATATAATATAATTTTCCCTCTAAAAATACTCAAGTGCATCATGAGTTGGTTTTATCTGTCAGGCTCGCCCATCACACCTGCTGGGCGGGGTTAACAATGAGAGAATAAACAATGACTTCTTTAGTTGCCTGTTTGTTTTATTTTTCATCATAGTAACTAACAGCAGACAACTAAAAGATAAATACTGTCACCGAAGATGTGGGAGGATTTCTACAGGCTTATTTGGGACATTTCATTTGCTGAGCAAATTTATTGAAAATATATAAATAAACAATTTTCAAATTAATTAAAATGAAATAAAATTTTAAATTAATGATTTAATTTGCGTTAATAAATGATAAATTTGAGTAACTGATTCTATTTGTCATTCACAATAAATTATTTCCAATAGTACATTATTCATGACTAATTAAATTTTATTTAATGAATTATTTCAATATGTTTGTTTCCGTTTTAATAAATAAACTACACATCATTGCACTTTCCTACCACATATTTGATAAATTCCACATTTGATCATAATTTACACATTCAAATTTAGATTATTAATTATTCATGGTTCTTTATTTCAGCGATAAACTATATAAGGTCAAAAGAAATGAATAAATGGATGTGTTGGAGCAAAAAAAAAACGTGTAGAAGAGCAGCTTCCACAGATTTAAATGTTAAAATGGTGTAAAGGGAAACAACGCGATGCCAGAGGATCTACCATCTTGCCACGTTCCAAAGGAAAGGGGTGGGCGGGACTAACGGGACTATCCACACGGTTGAATAAGCCCAGCGCATCTTGATTTTGATTGGCCAACATATCCTTCAGTCCACGCCCCCTTTGGTAATGCAAGTATGTCATTGGCTGACAGAGATGTCCGTCTTCCGGTGGACGGGGTTTCTTTGGTTCTGAGTATTATGAGGCAGGAGGACAGTTTTTGATTTCTTTTCGCTGGAGGAAATTCAGCTCCGGTCCGCTTCAGTCCTGTTCCTGCTTCGTTCCCCAGCTGCTGCAGACTCACCATGGCTCCAAAGAAGAACGCCAAAGTGCACGTGAAGTCAAAAGGTGCGTTTCTGCTCGCCCTGTCATTATGCTGTCAGCTGCGGTGGTTGCTGATGGCTTGAGCCCTCAGATTTCAATGCCAGGCCTTTCAAAGTTAATCGGGTGTTAGGCTGTTGTTTCATGCAGGGCCCTGGTCTCTTCTGACTGCCTCAGCGCGCTCATGTCACCCCAATGGTTGCTAGGGGCTACCCAGGCGCTTTATTTGCACCTGAATCAGGATCCATGGCACATGTAAACAGTTGGAGCGCGAGCTCGTCCAGCCAGCTGCCTAAAAGCGAACACCAGCTAGCTTTTTAACCCGTTTTTCCCCCGAATAATTTAATCCAGAATACAGTTCTCGGATCCTGAAACTAACTAATAATTGAAGCTTCAATAAATCGCGTGTCTGTGTTTTATGGACATTTTTTTATGTGTGCGGGCTTGTTGACGGAACGCCCGGGATTACCACAGAACACTGGGAACGCACGCGAGAGATAAGGATAGCTTTCTTCTCTCGTGAGGCTTCATTAGAGGCCATCAGAGGTTCATACCTGTGGGCTCTCTCCATCACATCAAGGCAGAGAAAAGGCGCACACCCACCCCTGCAAAGTATTTTATTCATCTTCTGAACGCTCACGTGTCACCCTAGCTGTGAGTGGGACGTGGCGCCTGAGGGTCTCAGGACCTACCATGCAACAATTTCTGCTTGTTTACTTTAGATTTTAGCTCATTACATAAAAAAGAAAGTAAACCTACGGCAGCTTAGCGCGCGCACCTCGATTCAGATCCTGCGCTCTCGGATCTTTAATCGTGTGGCACGCGCCCTGTGCGTGGTGGGACTTTTAACCCTCTCCATGTTTGTAGTTTGGTGATAAGGTAGACAGAAGTATGAGAGTGACACGTGGCTGTTGGTAGATGCGTGGATCAAGAGTCTATACGAGGTGCGGTTCAACTCCCGAGTACACTGTGTCCCGTGCGCGCGACTCAGGACTACCACACTTCTCCCCAAATAAGTCACAATAAGATAGTTTTTTCGATAATACACGCGGACACGTGGCTGGCGCAGGAGAGCATGACATTTGAGAAACTTTGCAATCAGTGACTGCGCGTTGATCCGCAGGATAAGGAGAAGTGAAGAAGGGGAAAGTTAACAGAACAAATAGTTTTTTCCTCGTGGCTGCTTCCTGTCCCCGCCCACCACAGACTTAAAGATACTACTACTGTACTACTGTCATTTAGCAGACGGTTTTATCCAAAGGTGTGTGTGTGTGTGTGTGTGTATAATATACATACATGAACAACGAATCCTCATAGTGTCAAACAAACTTATAAAACCTGATCCTTTGTGGCTGATTATCTCTGCGTAGTCATGGAAAAAAGGAAGAGTTAAACAAACTATATTTACCTTGGGGAAAGTGGATGTTGATGCTCTCTGGAAACATGAAAACATGTCTTTAAATATCCAGGTTATCCTGGGTTAATGTGTAGCTGTGTGCTGAGGAACACACGAACGTTGACATGATCTGAGTCTGATTATTAACGCAGAGATGGTCCTGATTTATTATTTGTGCAATAAAATTTGTAAAATCACTTACAGCTCTTCATTTATATCTTTATACACCAACATGACCAAATAATACAGCACACTAAAGTCAGCATCTAAATCTCATGCTATTTGGTCTATAGGACCTCTAGCCGGTCTACGGGACCTCTAGCCGGTCTACGGGACCTCTGGCTGGTCTTCGGGACCTCTGGCCGGTCTACGGGACCTCTGGCTGGTCTACGGGACCTGTAGCCGGTCTACGGGACCTCTGGCTGGTCTACGGGACCTGTAGCCTGTCTACGGGACCTCTGGCCGGTCTACGGGACCTCTGGCCGGTCTACGGGACCTCTGGCCGGTCTACGGGACCTCTGGCCGGTCTACGGCATCTCTAGCCGGTCTACGGCATCTCTAGCCGGTCTACCTGTAGATGCCTGGCATCTGGGACGTTATGATGAGGATCTTTTGTTATTAGTTCATATCATCCAATGCTGACAACTGCTCATCACAAGCTTTTTGTTAAGTAATGAATGAATGAATGAATTAATCTAACTATTTATTTATTTTTAGACTCATCCGCTGGCTCATCTGTCTTTCACATGTTTGATCTTCTGGTGGCTGGTTTGCTTATTTTTCTTTGAAACCTTTCCTCAGGATGCTCCCCTTCCCCCCACTTCTCCAGACCCTGGGACGTGCCCGGAGGGATGTTGGGGTAACGGCTCCGTCTGGGTGTGTGTGTGTGTGTGTGAGATGCCGTGTATGGAAACCTCCTGCATGGAGCTGCACTCTGCTGCTGGCGTTAGCTGCTATTAGGACCCGGCCCTTACTCGTCCCTTCATCTAATAACAGTTTGAAACAAGATGAGATCAGTTTTATTAAACCAGCTGCTCAGACACTCGTAAATTAATATGATAAAATCAGTCAAAGAAGGAAATGCGTTGAATAAATGGATTAAAAATGATGTAATAAATAGTTTTTTTATTATTGGTCTGCATGAGTCCGTTGGTCCTGACATGCAGACTAATTGATATCGGCTTTTTTTTTATCTATAAATGTTTTTATATTCAGCCACACATGTGAATCTTTTCTTTCAAAGAATCCTGGATTAGATGTTGCCCGTTATCTCATTTTATTCCACAGATTAAAAATCTGTGCTTCTTCATTTCAACATTATTTAATCATAAATTGTATTAAATATAATTGCCTTCATATAATTATATAGTGATATACTGTCCATAGTATCACATGTTTATGTCTCATTATTCATATTTGATTTCAGTGGGCAATTACTATGAGATTTGTGTGAAGCAGAGTTTAGATGATTTGAAGTTGATGTCTCCGTTTGTTTGCATGTTTCCTTCTTCTGCAGTTTGATCTCAGGAAAGTGAAAGAGTTAACCAACGTGTTCCCGGGTTTCTCCGTGCGTGCTGTGGTGTGATGCATGCAGTAACGTCCATATTTTGCTTGTGGTGGTGGGGATTTCTCACAACAAAGCCAGGAATGGCGTTTGTTTCCTGCCTTTTCTCTTTAGCGTCGCACACTGGAATGTCCGTCTGCAAAACCAGATCCACCAGGTTCACATAGAAATCATTACGAATCAGATGCTGCTAAATCTGCTGGGTGCCTGGTGTCAGCACCTTCTACTCCAGTTCCCCTGGCTTTCACTGGTTTTCATTTTGCTAGTCACCACTTCAGAAAACGGCTGTTTTTAATTTATCTCTGGAGAGGAGGCTGTGACTTAGCCAGCAGAGTCAAAGGTTAGAGAACATGGCGAGCTGGAATGTCCTCAGAGGTGTACGAACCAGTATGTGTGTGTGTGTGTGTGTGTGCAACACCCATGCGCATGTAAGCTTAAAAGCCCAAAGGGAGAAAGTTTGGGTTGGAGGCAGGGCCCGGCAGTCTTACATAAGCCTGAAGAAGAGCTGCAGACCTGAACAATCTGTACAGAGAGCTAGAGGAAGAAGAAACGGAGATTTCCACTTCATGGAGTTGCAGCTTGCGAGTTAACCGGCCTGCTCAGGAGTATGGAGGCGACAGAACAAAGGGGTAGGGACTTGCATGGTTTTTGTGTGTTTGTGCACATGCACAGAGAAGTGAGACGGTAGTTTGCTGGTCCTTCCAAGGTGTGCAAGAGTGATTGCAAACCGACTCCTGAGTTTATCTGCTGTGATGCATTGATGTGGTTTCAGTCTTGGACCTTCAACAATCGCCAGCTGTCATCTGGTTCAATTCTAAACATTACAAAATCCAGAAATCCAACCCTAACCTGGGTTTGTAAGCCAGAATTTCTTGTTATGTCTTATATCTTGCAGCAGTTCATGCCACACAGCTCACAGCAGGATATTCCTGCTTTTTCCAGGGTTGGGCTGTCTCAACAGCAAGCTCAGCATTTTTCAGTAATGCGACGGCAAATTCTTGGTTTTCCATGTGCATCCGATTTAAATATTCAGCCACTCCCTCATGGCTGCCTCCGTTAAACTTAGAAAAATTCTACAACAAACAAAATCTGCTGGGGTGTTTGTTCTGATAGTTAATCCAACTTTTTTCTTGGTAATACTTTGCTTATCTGGTTATTTCATGTACATCAATAGTTTACCATACTTCTTCCCTTGTCGTATTTTTGACAATTTTTCTCAACTCTTTGCGTTGTCATTTCAGCTGTGCTATAACTGTCATGCATTTAAGCAATAACTTCTTTTTTTAAAAATCCAGTGTGTTTTTTTCCTCAGGAAATTATTTTTTTTCCAATGTAGTGGCAATGAAGTGGCTGTATTAAAACCTGTTGAAAAAGCTAAAAAAAAAGTAAAAGTAAGTTTGGCCATTAGAGATAAATGTGAATGGCTAAAGTGTGAAGCAGCTTAAGATGTTTTAAATGGTTAGTATAAGTTATTATTTGTGCAGCTTCTTTACAGTTTGTTTGTAGAGCAAGGGGACTTTGGCAATTAAATTTTTTTTTATTTCCATGTTTTATTTGCTAAACATTATACATGTTGTTATTATTATGTATGTAAATATATCTTATTTCTATTATTTTGTATTTAATAGTTTCACTATCATTAAATCTGACTTAGCATTAGCAGCTAACATGACAGCTTATGGTCTTAGCGTTAGCCTGCTAATGGGATAATAAAATGATATGGCACCTTTAGACAGTAAAGGCATTTCTCAGGGGTAATTGTTATTTTAAACAATAACAGAACTGAAAACATTTCTAAGCAGCAACAGTTGTTTTACAACATCTGCAAAGAGGAAACGGTTGTTAAAAGGAAAAGTGCCTTTGAGAAACGTAGCATTGCCATTTGCCTGTTTTGGATTTCCCAACAGTTATATCCAACAATACTACGTGTATGGCTGATGTTTGGCCAGCCCGCACGAGTCCGCACATGCGGGAACACAAGAGAAGCTGTTTTCTGACCACAGACATAATTTATTATATTAAACTAACTTGATAATAATACTAATACTAATAATAGTACAACAATAATTAATACTACTACTACTAATGATAATAATAATAATAAATAATAATAATAACATCTTTGTTTGCATCGTTCCATGTGTGAATGTGTTGTTCCCTGCTGTTAAGAATAAATCTGATGATTTCAATTTTATTTTTAAGATAGCATTTTCATAGAAAGGAGCCTATTGATTCAGAGGGAAAATTCAGCTTTTCAGAAAAATTGGCGCTTATCAATTAAACGTTCATTGATCAATAAGATGAAACAACTATCGATTAATGAATTACTTGATAATTTGCATCTCTGATTATGAACATGTAATTTATCAGCGCCTTCAGTGTGAACAGTAGCCAGAAAGATGAGCTCCGGAGTTCCTTCCTTTGTTGACGTCGGCGTGGACTTCATGGCCTGTGTCAGGACCAGCTGGTTTCGCACCGCTATAAATAGTCGTCAATGACCTCCACAGCCATGCCAGGCATAGAGGGAAAAAAACGTAACAAACTGGAACGACTGACAGATGAACTGATAGAAGCCAGAGAATAGAGAACGAGGGTCGAGCCAGATATAGACCCAGAGGAGGAGAGGGGGACGTCCCCAGCAGATCTGCAGACCGTCCTGGGCCAGATAGTTAGTCATCATACCGACGGCATGGGTGATCCAGCAACCCTGGTGGAGTCCAGCGCTTCCCCCGTTGTCACGGCGATCCCCGCAGTGATTGTGGGGGAAATGCAAGGTAAGGAGCGGGTGCCAGAGAGGGACGGAGCAGCTCAGAGGTCATGGGAAGGAGAGAGGACAAGCTTGACTTTTCTGTCCAGGTTAGACGCATGACGCGTCTCCTTCTTAGCGCTGGATTATGTGGCTCATCATCGTTCTTTGTGCTTGGTGAGACTAAACAGATGTGAGACTAAACAGATGTGAGTTTACGCTCATAGGAGCGAAGGTGAAGTCAGACGCGGTACCTGTGGATTCCTCTGAAAACGTCGAGCTCTCGGTGATTCCTGTGTGTTTGCCGTGCTTTCAGCCTGGAACCGTGTTCAGAGTTCGGACTGCACAGAGATGTGTGAAACCTGAGCCAGCACCTGTTCATTCTCTCCCATCATGCATTGTAGAATATGTTCGGCGCTCCCAGAATAGCTTGTTGGATGTGCTGTGTTTTATCTTTGGTCTGCCAGTTTGCTCCAGTTTCCAGGACAAGTTCTGATGGATTCGTTCAGGTTAACCGATGACATGATTCCTAACGGATTTGTTCCGGATGTAAATGTTACTGTGGGCTTCGTCCAGCAGGTCCTCGTGACCGGTTCTTTGGTTGAACGGCTCAGCAGGAATAAGCAGGTTTTACTCCGGCGGTGGTTTTAGGAATGACGAGCTCTGGGAACGGGAATCTTCAGGAACACCAATAGATCTGATTGGGTTTCAGATGTTCGTGATTATAAAACAATCTTTTATCCCTGCGTGTCTACATAACTACGACTACATAGTTAACTAGTGGAAACATGTAACATGGATCTCTCTTTAATTTTCACTCCAGGAAAAAGGCTAAATAAAAACTTTTCTCAGCGTTCTTTTCCTTTGAACAACAGAGATAACTGTTGATGATATATAATGAGATTACAATCACTCAGACCCAGGCAGGTTTATTTCCACTCATTTTTAATAAGAGTCATTCTCATTTCTGAAACATTAGTCCTACTGGGCTTTATTTAATAATTCAGTTTGTTCCGTCTGTCCCTGAATGCACCAGTGTTTCCTTTGTTAAAACAATTATTTTATCCTTGTTTTCATTAGTTTTTAAGTTTTTATATAATACTTTGTTCCAAACTGAATTTGGTGTGTGTGTGTGTGTGTGTGTGTGTAATTTTTTTTTCTCTTTTTTTTTCTCAGATGGCAGTAAATCCCAGGCAGCCAGTAAGAATGGGAAGAAGGCGGATTCCAGCTCCACTGGAACCAGTTTCTTCACCTGGTTCATCGTGCTGGCCCTGCTGGGCGTGTGGACATCTGTAGCTGTGGTCTACTTTGACTTGGTGGATTATCAGGGAGTTCTTGGTGGGTACATGTCGCAGCACACACACGTGCACAGGCACACCTGCAGATGCACACATGCATGCGTGGCCAGGAACACCCGAGTGTGATCATTCCAGCCCATTTGCCTTGCCGGAGGCGTGTGTGAGAGCACCTGTTATCTGCAGAGCTGGCTGTAACTCCTTCTTAACCAGTTTAACCATCATGATTAGCTGTGTCATTAACAGCAAACCAGGTAACTAATATGACATGAGTCTTCACCTCTGCTTCTGTGACGTCTCTCTCTGACATCAGATAAAGGTTTCCTCTGGAGTTGATCAGTTTTATTTCGGCTGATATTTCTGATGCTTTAAAATGAAACACTGGGCATGTTCATGTGGAACAGTAGCAGTAGGATCAGTTTTCTGACACACAACCGAAGGCAGATTTTTGCAATCGACCCTGGCAGACACTACACCGGTGGTAAAAAGGATGATAAATCACTGATTGGAACTGTAGTTTAAAACAGTAACCATGGTTACATGATGTCTGATCTGAATTAAATAACTTGGAAATTACGTATTATCTTTCACGTTTCCATGTAAGAAGTAATGTTTATATGGAAGGCGCATTTAATCACCTTCATTCAATTCCACATAACCCTTTAAAGCTCATAAAATTTCATTTTTCATTTCTTCATCTGGCCCTTTGACAAAATGTGGAGAGAAAATGTTCATTGTTTTTTAAAATATTTATCATTTGTCAACATGTGACATGTCAAGTAGCGTATACTTCTACTTCAAGACTCAAACTGAAGTTTTGACCATAAAGTGATGCAAAATGTCTCAACTGTATTATCAAATGTGATACATTTGGCTTCATAGCTTTAATATCGGGGGCTGGGAAGGATTCTGATTGGATTAAGGGGGAATGTTGCATTTGAGTCCCACAGAACAGAAGTACCGCATGCAGCTTCTAGTTGACAGTGGTTTCACCATCCACACCGTGCAGAGATTCTGAAGGCGCCTCTAAAATATGCAGCTGTTCTACTTTTGCCGCTTTCCACTTTGAATTGGGAAATTTATTTGCCATAAAATAGCCTATGATCTTGTAGTCTTTAGCCTTTCAGGATCTGATTCCACACATCAGCTGATCCTCCTGCAGAGTGGAGGCAAAAACGTCAGACAGCATCACGTGACTGGTGCAGCAGAAGCGTGACTAATGTGCTTTGGTCACAACTTCTAAATGTTCATTTAACCTCATAAACAGTGTAGAAAGACTATTCTTAACATAAACTAGTTAAAATGATCACTTCAGTATTTTTGGGAGAAGTCAGGGACCAGAAACACTTTTTGGTTTGATTTGAGTTACTGAATGTGCTCTTGAAGCTCAGTGAAAACTGTCTACGCCGATCATTTAATGTTCACAAAATACCACAATGATATTTTCACCTTTTCAGGTGTTAACTGAAGATAAAACAAAAAAAAAGAGGACCATGCACAAAATCCGTTTTAAAAATGATTTGAAAGGTTTTAAATAGGTTTAATCTTTTGAAAATGATATTTTATGTTTTTTAAAAGTGTTTATTCTGCTCTGATGTTTTTAATCCAAAACAAGGAGGTCAAACTCACTTTAGTTTAATCTCCAGTGGACCGACCAGTAAAATAACATAATAACTTTTCCTTTGTTTTACTACAAACAAGTTATCAAGCTGTTCACATTTAATGAACTAAACTTCATTAACTACTCCAAATTCAGAGCACCTCGCTACACTTTGATATGGAAGTAAGGAAAACCATTAAATTATTATTCAAACGGAATAAATCAATCAATGAATGAGTCAGTCTCAGGACGGTTTTCATGAGTTTTTGCTTGAATTGACCTTTCATGATACATCTTAAAAAACACAAACAATGACTAGTTACATAAATATGAATATTTATCAACTAGACTACAAACTTCGCTACAAAAGATAACCTGTGAATAAGAAAAAAAAGAAAAAAAAAACAAGCAAGCTGATTGATCAGCATGTGGCCTAAGATGAAAAATGGTGAGGATACATAAATTAATTAATGTGGTGTTAATCAATTAATGTTCAAGAGATTGAAGAAAGTTTATAGGATTCAGAAATCCTAAGTTTGAGGGTCTGTTTAAAACGTATATCTGGAATAATTCCTAAGTAGGCCCTAATTCACTACCACCAATCATGTTTCATAGCACCTGATGAGAGAAGAGTGATCCTGTCAGCTGATCCAATGTTTCACTGAGGCGACTCACAGCCGGTTCTGCTGGACCGCTCCGGAAACCAAGGGAAGAGGGGTCAAGTGGATGACTCTTTCCAACGCTTCCAGATGCTGGAAGTTTGTCCTTGATGTTTACAGCTTGTCAAACCTCAGGATGGGATCTGCAGGATCTTTTATCTCTAACTCTCTCTGACTGGCCTTCTTCCCGAGGCTGCAGGGACTGGTGTCAAAAGCAGTGGATATAGAGGGAAAAAAAGGGAATCTGCCAAATTAATCAGTTATTTAACGATAAAAAAATGTCTTTTATTTTGAAAGCAGGAAAAACGATGTAGGCCTTGTAGCCTTCTGGTCTTACATTGTGCTGCGCTCTCTCTGGACCTCTGG
>JBAMHT010000007.1:792719-803941 GCA_037177075.1 Craterocephalus fluviatilis
TCTTACTATATCGTGCCAATATTATACTGTTCTGTCACTTTATTTGGCTATTGTGAAATTACAAAAAATTTCACAATAGTTTACAAAAAAATAAACATTTGAATCAAATTAAATTTGATAATTCCCTGAGATTTTTCTGGATAAAATATGTTTATTTGTCTGAAATAAAAAACAAAGAGGAAAAAAATCTGTGCTGCTATAATTAGACCATTTACCCCCACTGGTCCAGTTTAGCTCATGCTGCAGTCTGAACACAGAGATTTTCCCTTTGCAGCAGCATAAACTCCATAACAGTATTTTCTGCATGGGGCTTTTGTTTTTGATTGATTTGACGGGAGCATAATGCTAACTTTCTCCATCCTATCGTCTGACTGAAATGGCCTTTTTGTGCCACTTGACTTTCTCTCTCACACACTGCTGCATTTGTCTTGCAAATCCATCCCCGCTGCGTCGCGTTAAGCGGAGAAAAAGAGAGCAGTCGGACATCAGTGAAGTTCAAGCCAGCGAACAAGCGGAGAGGCTGTTTCATAGCTGCGGCTTTTGTCGATATCAGAACGGAGAGCTGGTGAAAAATGATGCATGCTTTTACACCTCTGAATCCTGGCAACTGACAGCAAGGATGGGGGAGGGGGGCCTGGGGTATAAAAAAATCCCTCCCTGGTTGAAATCAGTGTTGAAGCACACAAAAGACCCCCCGGTCCTAACGGGTTGAGTGTCCGCTTGCGCACGACGGGGATCAACAGCGCAGAGTGGAGGAGATGGATGGAGACGCGCACGTACAAACGGCCGTGACTGAAATTAGCATTTTAGTAATTTATCACTTTTTTGTTGAGTTATTCTGGGATTTAAAGAGTTAGAAAAAAGAAAATCGATCATTTGTCAAAGCTGGGGTGGAGCTTTTCCTCCGGACATGGATCATTTCTCTTCCTTCCTTACCTGCCTTTTCACTGCCTTCCCTTTTCTTCTCTGCCTGTCTGAAATCTGCCCAGTCTGCTTCATTTCCATTTTCAAAGGAGTTTCCGTGTGAATAGACTGTAATATTTCATGATGGGGCACGTAAAAGCTGTGCACAATGCCTCTCATATCCACCCTGCTTTCAGCCGCAACAAAGATCATAGCGAGACGTCTTTATGGCTAATTCATTCAAAGGCGCATCTCCCATCCTCCGGCGCGGAGGTCAGCCCGGCGTGTTCCGTCACCAGGAGGGTTTTCAGAGGCCAGAGGCGGCCAGCTGGCCCCATCATACACACACACACACAGACACACACACACACACACACACACACGAACCTCAACACACGCGCACATACACATTTTGGAAAGGGTGGAGGAGAAAACTCAGATATCCATAAAAACCATCACACATGAAACTAAAAGGAATTTATAAAGATAGAGTTAGATATTTGTCTTAGTGACGTCATATGAAGCTGCTGACGTAAATTGCACTGATGCTCCAGTTTTATTTTTCAGTTTCTGCTTCTCCTCACATTTAAGTTTTATGAAGTCGGACCTGGATCAGTCATAAATGTTGCGTCATATGATGTGCCATAACGGCATGACGTCACTTCACATGTCTAACTTGGTTTGTTTACAGCTGTGACAGATGAAGCCCCCCACCCACCCATCTCAGTGGGCAAAGTTTATATTGGAAGCATCATCAGTTTTTACGCACGAACACACCGGAAGTAGATCTTCCCACACCAGCCTGATTTCATAGGTGAATTCTTAGTCGAGCGTGGTTTCTCTTCTTTTAGTTTACTTTTATAACGTGTATGTGACTGAGCAGGTTAAATGGGGGCTGCAAGGGGGAAACCGCTTGTTTTCGGCGTGTGGGGAAAAGTGTGGTGATTTCAGAGGCAAAGCTGCATTGCCTGGACATATTCTTGCCTCACAGACCTTCAGTACGACTTTACCGATCGAATCCATCTCAGATCCATGTTTGTGCGCAGCCACGAAGATCACATGTAAACCAGAGTGCGCTTTAAAAAGATAAAATCACTATCCAGCCACCCCCCACCCTCGCATTTGTGTGTATTAAGGACCCTGTCACTTCTCAATGGGAGAAGCCGTTCGTGCGTCCTGGCGCCACTTGTTGCCACCGGCGCACAAAGTTGGGTTTCTCTATAAGTTGAATTCCCCAGAAAGAACATAAGTTTGAATCTCAAGGGCTCTGCTGGGACAAAAACCAGCGCCTTGGCGCCATATGCTTAATGGCTACAGCCGTCCAGCCTTTATTAAAGGCAAAAAGTGGTCCTTTAAAAGTTGGAAAGGCTCCTTTATTTGAGTTAGATGGAGCACTTGCGCACAAAACCAAAAGCGCGCACCGCCATTGACTCGCCCTCTTTCTTTTTCTTTCAGCAGCCTGAAGCGGCCACCGTCATCGCCCCGTTTCACTCCAGCATCAGCTTTTCATCTCCACGCTTTGTTCTCCGTGAAAGTAATGCTGCGAATCAAAGACATGACAATATTTTCCATCAGCTTGGAGACCCGGGACAAGAGCCCTCGAGCTTTGGCAAAAATCAGGGCTGGTTATTCATCCTGTCACTCCGCACCTGTGGTCCCGCATTCAAAGTATACAAACCTGTCCCTATTAACATTAATTATTCACAAACAACACAAAGGCTGAAATAGAGCAGGTTGAAGTCTGTTTATGGCTCCTAAACGTTTTAGTCCTCTGAAGATGTGCCCACAGCTTTTCTCTTCACCTGCAACCGCGTGCACGTCTCTCTTTCAGTCTTGAGTAGCCCTACAGTTCAGATTTTACAATCGTAGCATCTGCTTAATCTACTGGATGAAAATATGACACAAAACACCGCTAATAAAGGATTTGTTACGTCCCAGTAATGAGCGATCAACACGGGAAACAAACGTGCGTGGTGGTGGGAGCCCCATGGTTCCGGGGGGCACTTGGCGGAAGGTTTACGCTCTTGTGAAGAAAGCACCAGGTGATGACAAGAAAATTGTGTCCCCAGAAGGAGAACACACCGAATCCGCCTCCTTTTTCTCCTTGAAAAATAAATAGAAGACATAAATTAGTTGGCTTATCGAGGCGCAGCCAGAAAAGCTCGCTGTTAATTGGCTGCGGGTGCACAAAACAAATGCAGGGCCACGTTTGGCCTGCCTAGCCCGCGCTGCGCTTTCAGCCTGGTGTCACATCATTGAAAATGTGTTTTTTGTTATTGCAAAAACGTCATGCTTTACAGCAGCCATATTGTACCCCAGACAAAGGCTGATGGAACATTAAAGACGGAACACGGTGCCAAATCCATCTCCAAGACACTACAAGGGCCTCTCTTTGCTTGCTTTTAGGCAGCTGCTGTCCAGGGATTCAAGGAAATGAAAAGAGACAAAGTTTGAACTACCAGGTGCCTCCCTGGAGACAGATCCCTTCCAGGGGGACAACGAGACGCTCATAAAGATGTAGTTATAGACTGGAAGCTCACATCTGACAACAGAGCGTGTGCTGAGTGTATAGTGATCCCCTCTGGTCTCACCTCCTTCTCAGTCAGAGCCAAACAGATACCTGTTGGGAACGAGAGACTGCGCGTCCGGGCAGCGGCGGGGCTGAGAGGCACCAAACAGAGCCTGGTGTCCGACCAGGAGACCAGCGCTTCCAGGAGGGATAGTCCACAAATCAGGCCGAATTGCGGTTGTTGTTCAGAATCTGCACAGTGCGGAGATAGTTTCATCAACTTTTTCCTCCTTCAGGTGTCAGTCAGAGGAGTTAAACATCTCCATCAGGTTTACAGCCGCTTCCACCCATCACCTCGCAGGCTGTGGAGTCGCGTTACACTTCCTTCAGCCAACACAAAGCAACACTGGTGCGTAAAAGTCACCCACCGGTCACTGCTCCCACTGGTTCCACTGGTGTCTCCGGCTGTTCTGGTCACGATAACAAGCAGTGACCCATTCGCAAAGTTTTGCAGGAAAAGTTAAATAGCACCTCCAAGATGGGAAAGGACTCGATGGAAATGGTTCCGGATGAATGAATGAATGAATGAATGAATGAATGAATGAATGAATGAATGAATGAATAAATTAATAAATGAATAAATGATAAACAGATAAATAGATAAATAAATAAATAAATGAATACATAAATAACAAATAAATAAATAAAACGATGAAGGATAACAATTATGCTCAGCTGTTCCTGTCAGGCAGTTGGGTTCCTGGCGATCTGCTTCCGGTGGGTCCGACTCCATCAGCTCAGAAATAACCGGAAATGGATTTGGACGGTGTTGGTGAGCAGAAAAAGTTCTGAAGACACCTGCGAAGTGCGGTAAACTGTCCGATAGAGACACTGAGAGTCTAAAGTTGTGGCTGTAGATCCAGCATCTGGACCGGGAACCTTCCGCTCCTTCATTTGTTTAGATGTTTGTTTTTATAAGTGTGATGCTTTATTTTTCAGAATTTGAAATATTTTTGTGTTTGATTTTTTTTCTTTGGACACAGAGGACACAGAAAAAATTTGGCCCCAGTGAGATTTTCTTTTTTAGACTTTTAGTTTTTCTTTCCTATGCCAGGCCTTCGGCTTGTCAGCTACTGTAGGTAATGGCACTCTGCATGCGCGTGCACGAATGCGTGTGTGTGGTGAATCAGCGGCCTTTGAGCTCCGTGCCGAGCCTTTCTCAACCAAATTACCGCTTGGCGTGGCTCATAATGTCCCGGCCTGCGGAGGACTGAAGGAAATAAAACCTGTCACACAGTAAAGTGCCCGTGTCCTTTTAAGGCGTGCCAAGCCTTGAGCCGGAGTGACAAGATAGCCGGGAGTATTTCAGCCTGTCCATTCCGCTTGGCTGCAATCTGACCAAAGGGTGGAGAGAGGCGTTTTGCGCACAGCGTACTAAAAAAAAGCATCAACCGCACAAAGGTGCGAGAAAACTACAAAGCTACCACTGTTTTTACGCCCCCACCCCACAGAGGAGTCGGCCCTCCTGTCACACAGATGAAGTTGCATTGACTCTCTAACATTTGACTTTCTAATGGCTGTAATAGGATTACATGCTCCTGTCGCGCTGGTAATGAGGAAAGGATGGAGGCGCATTTGGAGATGGAGAGAAAAAAGAGGAGACCTCCTCAACTTCTCAGAAAAACAGACTCTTTAAGAGGAACAGAGAAATAAACTTCCAGTCACTCACCGGCAGAGATGCAAGCTTCATCAACAATCTTCTCATCCTCCTTGAAGCCGAACGGTCCCATCAGACCCGAACCCCCTCAGACCAGGTCTCTCTCAGCCGTTTGCAGCTCCTGTCCTCGTGCTTCATATATGCAGCGGTGCGCTGCCGGAGTGGGGGCGGCCACAGAAAAGGCCCAGGGACACATGACGGAGAGATGCCGCTACCACGGGAAAATCTGGCCCTGCAGCACCTGGTGGCATAGAGCAGCATTCAACAGCCACCCACCACACTGCTGCACGCCCGCGTGCGATTCAAACACCTTCAGCTTAGTGTCCTCTCAAAAACATCTCATTAGCATATTCAAATCACGTAAATATAGGCTGTTTAAAGTTGTTTATTTTTCTCGAGATGACTATTATATTCAAGATTAACCAGAAACCACAGAGTACGGGATGGTTTCTTCATTTATGCGTGTGCGGGCGTGCGGACATATTGTCAGCGACATGTGATCAGCTGCTGAGACATTTAAATGTTTTAGCTATAAATGTTAATCATATAAATTTGATATGGTTCATAATCAGCTTTCATTATTTAAAAAAATATTTGAAAACACCAGATTTGGCAGAAATTTGAATAATTTCGTTCAAATGATTGTTTTTAGATCAATAAAACAGCTAAACATTTGTTTAGTAATACAAAAGATTTATTATTTCTCATAAGAAATTACAGCATCACCGTTTGTAATTGTTTTATTATTATTAATATTATTATTATTATTATTATTATTATTGTTGTTATCATTATCGTCATTATCAATATTATTATTATTATTAATACTGTTGTTGTCGTCGTCGTTGTTGTTTATGAGAACTTGTATAAACTGTTGTTTGCTGTTGCCTCTTGGCCAGGGAAGAATCGGTAAAGTGGACCTATATAAACAGTGTGCCACATGAAATGATAAAGGGAAAAAAGCAGTTTGTATTTTTTATTTGCAGATGTAAATCATTTTACATGGAAGATAAACAAACATAGAAATATATTTTGTCTCATTGCATTTAAATAAAAAATATATATTATATGAGCTGTAGAAACATAAATACATGATTGCCTGCTGCGTCAAGGATAAAATAGAATTATCAACATGATAAAGGTATTTACATTAACTCTCAGTGCTTCACATTAATATAATGACGTTACATTTTCAGCTTGAACCCGTGTCCTGCCCTTTAGGCCACCAGGCCGAATGGAGGCTCGTTCTCGATGTCTGTGAGGCCCGTTTTGCTGTGCAGTTTCAGGGGGTCCTCGGGGGTCCAGACTTTTGCGGTGCGGATGATGTTCTGTTCCCGGAGCTGCTTCTCATCCGACCAGGACAGGGAGTGTCCGGCCAGCGGGGGTAGGCCGTAGTCCGGGTCGCTGGGGGACGGAGACCCTGGTGGGGGGAGAGAGAGACACACATGAATGAGACGTTCAAATACCCGTCAGAACATTTTGCAGTTCCACTTTGTACACATGAACTTACTTGTTCCTCTGTGGCAGATGATGACTTTCTTAGGCTGCGCGTGCGCCTCGCTGTTGGAGTTTCTGATGGGCAGGTCGGACTGCACGAGCTCTGCCAGGAAGTTTATGTATCCGATGGCAAGCCGCAGCGTATCCACCTTGGAGAGCCTTTTCTCGTAAGGGAGGGTCGGGATGTGGGAGCGCAGCCCCTCGAACGCGTCATTGATGGACTGCATCCTCCGCCGCTCGCGGACGTTCGCAGCCTGCCTCAGCTGCTGCATCTCCATCTCTGACCGCATCCGACGCCTCCGCCTCAGCAGCGGCCCACCGCGGGGACCCAGCTGAGGGGACAGGTCGGGGATGCTGTCCGCGCAGCCGTACGAGAAGGTGGAGGAGGAGGAGGAGAAGGACAGGTTACCGATGTCATAGTCTCCGTCGCGCGGCGCCGCTCTGACTCCAGGACTGTAGTAGTCCTGAAGGTGGGAAGCCAGGAAGTCCACGTCCTCATCCAAAAAGTCGTCGGTGTCCAGGTGTCCGTCTCTGGAGGACTGGTCCGTGAAGAACTCATCATCATCGAAATAAGGAGGAGAGGAGAGAGAGTCGAGTCCGGAGAGAGGGTCCAGGACACAGTCCATGTTTGGTTCCGGTTCCTTTTCTTCTTTCAGCTCCTGCTTCTGAGCCTGATGCTCACACTCCAAACTTAAGTTGAAGAACAGGCACGCGAGGCTTCTTTATAGCAACATCCATAGTCGCGTGCCGATTTCTATGTGGGCCAACCAATCAGAGCTTGGTCCGCGAGGCGCACCTCGAAATAATCCGAAGAAAAACACAGAAAGCCACGCCCACCTGTCCCAGAGATTCAGGGCGTCTCAACTCTGTGACAGCGGATGAGACCAGAACCGGGTCAAATGAGACCATAGGACCAGGTCATGAGACCATGGACTGTTTAATTTTTTTTAAATAAAGTAAATTCTCACTGCGTCTGTTAGACCAGCTGATGTTTACTGTTGGGTCTGCAACAGGTAGAAGAATAATAGCAACATAACAACAACAACAAAAATAATAATAATAATAAATATAATCATATCCATATAGTAATTTAAAATTACATCGGGGTGTTCTTTTGTTTATTTAGTCTGTTTATTTAAATTAGTTTGTCAAAGTTTTTCAAAATCATTTTGAAGTCAAATTTATTCGGAAATTATTAAACATGTTAAACAAGTAAAATGTCAAATTCCCCTTATTATTTCTTATTATTATTATCATTGTTGTTGTTGTTGTTGTTATTATTTTTATTATTATTATCTAACTGGATAGTAAAAATATGATTTTTTTTTCTTTTACAGAAGCTGAAAATAAAGAATGGACGGAGTGACTCTGAACTTGAGAAAACTGATCATGTTTGGCTTTAAAAGTCACTTAGTCCCAGACTGGATGCTCACTGGGTCCACCGGGTCGCAGTTCTGCTCCCAGCACAGAAGGAAATGCTGTGGATGAAAAATTCTCACTCCCTCATTTATTCTGCGATAAGTGGGCAGCACTGCGGATATAAATATGTGCACCAGCGCAGTGGTCGATGCGCCACTTGTGCCAGACAGTGCAGGTTTTGATGGAAGAACTGGTTGACAAATAATAGCTCAGTGGTGGGCTCCGGGGCGCGCGCCTCGCTGACACCTCACGCGACAAATTAAGGAACCTCGGTATAACGAAAAAAGGCTGCCCACTGGTCTGTAAGTACACATCTATTCAGCCCATTCTCTGACTTTGTTCTGAGGAGAAAATGGACCTTCTGCAGGGGCGGGCCTGCGTGCGCGCGCACCCTGGTTGCTGCGACAGAAAGCTGCAACACGGGCCGTGGTCGTGGGAAGAAGACCACTTGCGTCCTTTTGGTGGCTGAATGCAACATGTCGTTAATAAAAGAGGCTTGTGCTGCTGCCCGCGTGATGAAGCTGTAACTGGGCTGGACATCCCACAGACCAGTCATTCCAGTAGGCTAACTGGTTTTACTCCGGACCTGGGTCCTGTTGTGTTCCCAGTCAGCTAAGTTATGTTTAAACTCTCCTTTGGCCTTTTTTGACACAAATAAAATGGTCGATATTAAAGCCTTTGCTTGATGTGACTTCATCTCTCCGCTTGCAGGTAAAAATAAGTTTAAATTTTTCCTCATTTTATGTTTGAATGAAAGAAACACGTGCATATATTTACTTTGCAGTTTTTTTTTATCAGCCCTTCACTCCAAACCCATCTCCTCCCACCCCCGCCACCAGATGATAATTCGGACCGTGCAGGTTTTTAACTCACCGTGACCGCGCCCCGCGCGCCTGCAGGCCGCTTCATTGATGAACGTGCTGTTATTCCTGAACAGGCCGGACCTACGCGAGCGAACAAGTGTTTGGGTTCCCATGCAGGGCCTCGCTCTGCAGCATGCTCATGGCTGCAGGACGCTTTTACAACGTGAAAACCTGCCACAGCGGCTCCACGCACACGCACAAAGTGACGTGAAACAGACACATGAGGGATTTCCCGTGGAAATTAAAATGAAGAAAAACGACTTCTGAGTATTTCAGTCAGCAGAACCGCAGATGATGAGCTTAATTATCCAGAAAGAAGCTTCTGAGGATTTTCAGAAAGAAATAATTTTTACTCTCATATTCATTAACTTAATTTAGTCAGCCGATAACACCTGGACGAGTTATGTTGGAAACAGAAACCATTTTATGAGATATTTCTAGAATGACAGTCTGTGCTAATTCTTCTTTTTCTAGTCTGTAAATTAGATTAAAACCACCGTCAGCGTGTTTGGTTTTGTTTTGTTTTTTTCCTGAAAATGAAATCCAGAAAGTGAATTCTGGTGGACAGATGAAGCTCTAATCCTCCCACGCAGAGATTCTGCGGTAATCCATGTAATCTCTGTGCTATACGGGGGGATTATCCATCTGGATGATTAGAACAAATTAAAGGGATTTACTGAGCCGTAATTTGACGAGTTTAATAGATTTGCTTTGTTGGCCACTTGAAGGCAGCTTCTTTTAACTACTTGGATATTTTCTAAAATATTTCATCAGGGATAAGACTCGCATGAGGGGAAGACGAGTCCTGGTTTTAGGATGAAGTTTGATTACCTTCAGCTTGTTGCGGTCCAACTACATTTCTCCATGTGAAACATCCTCCTTGTTTTTTAACTGTTGGTGGAATGTGTTCAATACGGCACATGGATGGATTTCATGTCATCAAATTTATTTTAAATAAATAAATAAAACGACGTTGTTTTGAAATGAAATTATGAAAAGTTTTTGCAATCTTAAAACATTCACCTAGGCTGATACATTTAATTAATTGAAAATTTAACACAGTGTAGCTATTTCATATTTAGAAAAAATCAATTGATTAATCATTTTCAAATGTGGCTGAAAAAAGTTTAAGAGGAAAATAAGAATTTTTGCAAACAAGAATCTGAATAATGTTCACAAAACAAGGAAAGAAAGAAACAATCTCAACATGGACCTTTGACTGGGCTCAAGGAAGCATGACCTTCCTGGTTGACATCAGGACATCAGGGAGTTGAACTTGAACAGAGATCCTGTTTGTGGAGTTAGCGGGCAGGCAGGATGAATAAGAGGGAGGAGGGGCTCCAGTTTGGGAATGATGTACTTGTACTGGTTTCTCGAAGACAAAAATATGTATGTGAAATGGTTGGGATGAAACTCAGTCCCTCTGAATCTGAACTTGACACGTCCTGGTTTTTCCTCCCTACCAGCACCAGTACAGGTGGTTTCCAGCCTCCCACCAGTTGAGCGCCTTTCTTCTTTCAGCCTTTAAAAACATTTTAGTGAGTGTGTTTCATAAGGCTGCTCTCTCTGTTGCTGCTTGCGTCACACACACTCAATCAGCATCATGTATTTAAACAGTGATAAAAGCAGTTGACAGGGTGTCAGCATGCGAGGCAAGGAGGCCTGGGAATCCTGCCACATGGAGGATGTGGATCCAGGACGGCACCTGTTCTGCAGACAGCCGGGGATAATGAGCAATCGCTCCTCAGTCAGGAATATGGAGGAATGGTTTCTCTGCAACTCCTGTTTCTGATGATGCTCTACATGTTTCTAAGCAGGAAATATCACAACCTTTAATCACTGTTGGCGTCATTGGATACAAAGTACACCATTTACAATAAGTTAAGGATATTGTGAGAGATTGTTAGATATTAAGCTAATGAAAATGGTGTTCCTTCTCATTCATTATTAATAATATGAAAGGGAACTTTTAACTTAGTTCATTAAAATTCTGACCAAATAGGAAAAGCACTATGTGGTTAGCAATGGCAAATGAGATCAGGATGGAAGGCTTGTTCATTCTAGTCTAATTAATTTCTTATATGATCCATGATAAGTTTATAATTAATGCAGCTTATTCTGCATTATTTCACTCTTTAGTCCAAAAAATAATCAGCACCCAAACAAGACTGAGACAGCCCTTCATTTCCTTTTTGTCAATGATCAGCAGGAAGTCCAGAGTGTATCCTCACAAGTCCTGAGGGTCTTATCAGGATGGGGAGGGGGATTGGGAGGATCATGGGGAGGGGGACTGGGACAGCGTAAGGGATGGGTA
>JBAMHT010000007.1:924481-940093 GCA_037177075.1 Craterocephalus fluviatilis
TGTGATGCAGAAGAGGATCACCTTTAAAAACGCTGATGAGAGGAGAGAAGGAGCTGAGCGGATGATCAAAGAAGCTGATCAGTTCAAGTTCCTCTTCAGGAAGCTGGCAGCTGTGAGTTCACACTGGCATGTCACCTCAAACGCTTCACATGTTCAGTTCAGACTGGAAACCGTCCTTCTTCAGCTTAATGTCTGAGCCGATGCTGCTTTATTATTTACAAATAATCAAGTCTCCGGTGGTGGTTATCAATGTTCAATACATTTATCAATGAAACATAAGTAATCACGTGGAAATAGCAGGAACTGGAACTAAAAACTAAACAATTTAGTGCTTTTCCATCATATACAGCATACAGGACAGTTCCCTCTGGTTTCCACTGAAGGAAACTCATAATGATGATGATGATAATAACTTGTACCAAGCTACAGTATTTACACCACCTTTCCTAACAAATAAGGGATTTAACCAAGTTAACAGGGCGGAGCCTCCGATTGGATAAATCCTGCACAGATGTGCAGCTTCGCTTCGGGGTGTACTTTGTCCTGTTGGTTGGTTATTTCCCGATAATGATCTGCATTCCATACATTATCCCTCACTCATTTCAGTGAGTTGATGTTTGGCATTTTACGTGTCTGAGTTGTGACAATGACAGTTTTACATTTCGGTAAAGAAAAATCCCGATGTATCATCTTACTTATAGTAACGATTCTTGTGTATTGTTGTTCATGTATTGATACATATCGTATTGCCAGACTGTTGCCTATACACACCCCTTCGTTCTCCTGGGAATAAAATAGGTCATTTATGTTCTACTGGGAATAAAATGGGGCCTGATGGGATTCTGGTTGTACTTACATTTTACTCAGAGACCTGACTATTTGGAAGTGCTGTGGTGAATAAAGTGGTGGAATGAAAATCTGACTTCACATCAATGTTCATGGACAGTAGTTTGTCTTCAGGTTAAAGTTGCAGTTTTGGTTTTTGGATCAGAAGAAGGTTCTGGTTGGTTTGTTTACATGTGATGGTTAAAGTCAGGGAAAGCAGCAGTACGAACCACATGTGTGTTTGTGTTTTACATTGGCTTGTTGTTGCAGGGTGAAGACACAGACCGGCTGTGTGGCGCCATCACTGCCATAGCCGAGGTCTTCAAGTTGACGGACCCCACTTTGCTGTTCCTGGAGGTCACCACACTGGTTTCCAAATACCCTGATATCAGGTGGGTACAGTGGTGTCTCCATCAGGATTAAAGAGCCACTGTGTTTGGGTTTAAACCAAGCACACTGTTTTTGTTCTAGTTTGTTTTGTTGTAGTTTATTTCTCATGATTTGTGTTTGATTCATAAATGAAGAGGAGAGACTCCGGTGTCATGTCTGCGTTTACTTGCTGCTCTCCGTAGGGAGGAGCACATCCAGGCGCTGCTGGCCGTGCGCGGCGATGCCAGCAGGGAAATGCGGCAGATGATCATCGGGACCCTCAGCGAAAACAAAGTGTCTTACTCTGCCGTCGCACAGCCTATTTTCAAAGACATTACTGTGCCCACCATCACCATGACGACCATGACTACCATGACCTCCAAGGCAACGGCAAAGCTGCTGAAATAAAAGCAGACAGCGTCCCAGCAGCTGCAGCAAGATGAAGGTTTTTCATGGCTTAAGCAGCTTCTAGATTTTCTTCTTCACAACATTTGACTGACTAATGTGAAAATAAATCGCAGCATCTCTACACTTCCTGTTGCTTCTTTGCTTCTGTTCACTTCCAAACACATTCATGTTTTCTGTTCGGTGCACAAAAAACCAAAACAAACTTTGCTTAAGGGGACATGGTGTCAGGGGTCCCAGAGAAATCCGGCTAGTTATAGCCGAGTGATCTGAGTGAAAGATACTTTATCACTCCAGAGGCTCATGTCCTGTGTATCTCACTGTTAGATTATGAGGAGGATGATGACGATGATGGTCGGTTGAGAAGAAAAAGGATGACGTACATTTGCCTCTGCATCCATGTTTCTCCATGTGAACTGGTGATCCTACATTGCCAGTCGGTCAGTGAGTCCAGATGCTTCAGGAATAGAACATGGATAGATGAACACACCTGAAGTTATGAAGGGAAGCCAGGAGTGTTCTGGTCATTTAATATTTCTATCATTTTATTCAGAAGAGCTCAGCAGGTAGTTTCCTCCATGTCTAAGAGTCATTTTAGCTCATTACAATACCTGCTCTTCACCATTGCTTTTAACTCATCCTCATCATTATCATGTCACCACTGGCTCTCTGAGTTCTTCCTCCTGCTCCTGCCTTCCCACCAGCATACGCTTCCTGATTGGTTATCCAGCTCACCAGTGACGCCTCATGAGGTGGTTCTGCTCTCCACTCATCACCTTTTTATCCGCTTTGATTAATCCCATTAAATAAAACTCTGCCCTCTGCTGACAGGAAGTAGTTCTGCACTGACGGCAAGATGTAGCTGCAGCAATAAACTGTTTGACCAGGTTTGATTTCCACTTTTCACTGATGAGAAGTTGCTGTAGTTCATTAGGGGGAGTGGTCATGTAGCGGTTGCAGAGGTGGGCTTGGGTCTGGAGGATCTGGGCTCCTGAGGAAGAGTTTAGACCCCCAACGACTCCCTGGGCTGGGCATTAAATGCTGAGATGAAATTTACTGTCTGGAATCAATGAAGTATGATGAATATAATTTGACAGTTGTTGGCTGTATCTATTGTTCTAGATAATTCCTTATGCCTTGTGTTTAATTCTTAAATCGAGGGGAGAGACAGTAGAAATCTAATCTGGCGTCCACAGCCTGACTATTAACATGTTTCCCTTTTGTTTCCCCCCAGGCCTCAAAACCCCAAACACCTGAACTAATTTACAGTTCAAAAACGAAAAAAGACTGGAATACAGTAAACTAATATATAAATTTATTACAATAAAATAATAAATCGTGAATTAATAGTAACCCTACATACAGATGAATAGCTAATAACCTAAAAAAAAATAACATCATTGAAATAAAATCACTTAAAAACGGAGACGCACTGACGCAAATTAGCGACAGATGACATAAAAGGGTTAAACTACGTCTTGTTTCTCTCCTTGTATGTGAACACCTCGCTCCTCCTCCTCCTCCTCCTCCTCCTCCTCTTCCAGCATTGTTGTTATAACGGACCGTACCATAGCCATAAAGAATGGGGGTGCATTGAGTGGCTGGTTGGACTTCTCCTGTCTCCCTCCATCTGTCTCACCCTGAACCCAGAGCCTGAGGCCCGTTGTCCTGCAATCAAACATCAGGTTGCTAGTTAAACCCTTCCGGAGTGCCGTTGAGCCTGTGTTGGGATAGCGGTTCTCTCATGGTGCAGCGGGGCGGGACAACCATTGCGATTAGCTCCTAATAAAGAAAGGAGAGTCTCAGCTGAAGACCACCGGAACGACAGAGCGATCAGCGGGACAACGCCGCCCGGACACCCACCTGGAGCCCCTTCCTTCCTCCTGAGTCTTTGTGTGGATTTTCTCTGAGCATGTCTCGTCTCAGCGCGGTGTTGTTGCTGCAGCTCATCACTAGCATCATCAGCACCTCCGGTGCCGCATCCGTAGCATCCCGTAAGTAGGATAAAACACACACTCTTCCTCACGAGCAAGCTGGCTAATTTGGAGGCTTTTTCTCTCGCTGGGGTCAGAGCATCTGTGTGTGCGCGAGGCCAGATCAGCAGCATCAGCAGCAGTGATGGATCATGTTGATGAGGGATGTTCAGTTTGGCTTCATTTTAAAGGATGCAGAACCCTCTGAACACTGGCTTCGGTCAGTCTGCAAGATGCAGGGGAGGCTAAATTAAACTGCTAGCAAACGATGGACAAATTTGTGAAAAGTACCACTGTACAAACAACGATAAATCTTCAACAGATTCCAACTACCAATAAAAAAAGACAAAGAGTACCATTATTTGACCATTACCCAGAGCAGGTAATGGTCAAATAATGGTAAAAATCAATGTCAGGTAATTATGAGAGACCACGTTGTTTTATATGACCCATAATATCAGCATCTAAGAGTATGAAGCCACCTGCAGACCTCTCATCCTGAACATAAAGACCGGCCTGTTGATTTCTTTGGAAATAAATTACTCATCTGTCATAAATAGCAGCATTGTTTTACCAGAACATCATCCGTCTCATCGAAAGCTCCTCTCACCTGTAGTAGTTGGCAGAATTTTCTGGTTTAAAACCGCTCACTATGGTAAAGGAATTGATCAGCCCTTCTGCCAATGGCATGGTATTAACTGATGCCAACGAAGCAGCAGCCAGTAAACTAAAGACTATTTTGTGGCACATTTATTTCGACATTTCTTTATCAGCATTGGGGTTCCTTTGGGTGTGGGTTTGTATCTGACAATATGAGGGCGCTGCAGAAAAGTTTGGGAACTATAGGATGCAGAACCCTCTGATGACTGGGTTCTGTTAGTCTGTAAGATAAAGATCCCTTGGTTCACTGGGTTCCATCAGTCTAATGCAGAACCCTCTGATGAAGTCAAGATCTGATGCAATCTGTTGCTTTCCTTAGCTGGGTTGTTATTTAAATTGCCTTGTATGAATACTACCTGGTGATGACCGATTGGGTTGAATTAATTGTTTGTGAAGTGCCATGAGATCACGTTGTCGTAAATTGTATACAAATAAAGCTTAAATGAATTGGATTTCCTGATAGTATGAGTCTGTAGGATGCAGAACCCTCACATTTCCTCCAGTGATCAACACAACTTTATCCTTCCAGAAGGAAACCTGGAGGATTATTTCCAGTCTCATCAGTCCAGTTTTTATAATTGTGTTCTATAAGTCAGCCTATAATTACATTGCTAAGGAACCCTTCCCCAGAACCAGAACCGGGGTCAGGAAAGAACACCACCAGTACAAGAACCAGGAAGGAGAAGCTCCATCTGAACCAGAACCAGGAAGGAGGTCTATTTTCCTAGAGCAGTTTGGGGGTTGGAAAGTACAGGAAAGAGGGGTGAACCAGCAGCTCTAAGCCTGCTGAGGAACAAGAGAAGCACAACAACGTCAGATATTTTCACATGACGAGAAGAGAGAGGAGCCCAGTGCATCATGGGACATCTCCAGAAGCCTCGGCCTATAACAGCAGAACTAAAGGGATGATCAGGGTCAACAAGCCAGAACTGATTAGAAGATGATCTGAAGGTAGAGAGAGAGTCTGCTTCCTGAAGCCAGACTGGGAGCCGGTTCTGCTTCCTGAAGCCAGACTGGGAGCCGGTTCTGCTTCCTGAAGCCAGACTGGGAGCCGGTTCCACAGAGAGAGGTCTGATAGCTGAAGGTTCTGCCTCTCATTCCACTTTTAGAGCCTGTGGGAACCAGCATTTTTATGTTCATGGCTCACCACTTTGATGTAAACCCCATAAGAGATTGATCAGTAAGTTTAGTGTTTGTCCTGGATTCTGTTTATATCATTTAGTAAAGAACAGTCTGATGCTTTACTGTACTGGAACTGTTTTGGCATAAAAGCAGATTAGGTCTAATCAGGGGTTTCGGGCCGTCCAGGATGTTTGCAGAAACAGAGGAAGGCTGATTTTGCTCAGAGGGAGGAACCGTTGGAGGAGAGTTGATGCTGTCTTCCAGGTTTCCTTCAGAGCAGATAATCTGCTTCACGCTGCGTTAGACTGCTCAGTGTGTGCGCGGTGTGTTGTTTTGTTATGTAAATGAGGAAGCTGACTGCCATGCCCTGCACCTGTCACACAGAGTCTGAATGCCCGGGAGGGATTCTCCATCTACAAGCCGAACTCTCACCCTAACCCTAACCATGACCAACACATGCGCACTGTTCTGTCTGGGAAGGAATCATGAATGTTTTCATTAAATATGATCTCCTGTAGGGAGGACCTCTATTCTATCAACATTCAAGGTCCATGAAGACTTCAGTGGTAACTGTGGGTTGATTTGTTCTGCAGTAAGGGGAGCATCCAGCATACAAAAACAAAACATTCAGCAGGACAGAAATGCACAGAAGAATGATATGAATACCCCATCACTCCTCTGAGGCCTGGATATAAAAAATAAATAAAAAGCTAATGTGTTCTCCCATGACTCCTCCTTGGTTTGACATGAATCATGAAGGTCCTGCAGGTTTCCACAGGACTGTATTACTTATTCCTTCTATTGTTAAGTTCTAAAAATTAGTAAATGAATCTTAGAAATTCAATTCAACTTTATTTGTATAGAGCAAATTGACAACGTCATCTCAGGGCTTCACAATCAGTCTGAACCAATCTGTCATCAGTCGGTTTTCATACAAGCTGATCCATCTGTCTGGACTGGTTGGGGTGGAGAGGACAGAGAGAGAGACCAACAGACATACCAGCTTTTATCCAGCAAGATCTGCTGAGGAGAAATATGTTAATGATGCCGATACTGTCACATGAGGAGCAGAGAAGAGGAAGAGCCCAGTGCATCATGGGACGTCCCTCAATTGTCTAATGGCAGCATCACTAAAACCCAATTTACACTGGATCCGTCAACGACGCATTACGTCTCCATCGTGGTCCCCGCTCTGATCGCGCTCGTTATAGTCAACGGTGTAATTTACACCGGGCGCAGCGGTCCGTGTCCGGTCCGTCACAGAAGCGACTTGTTGCGGCTCTCCGCTAAAGATACGCTCCAGGTCTATTTTTATGACAGACTGCGCCTCCAGAGCCTGTCGATCCCGTAGTTCAGATAGAGCCAGACAGGAAGTCAGACATGGAACCAGTGCAAAACATCCGGGATGTTTAAAAATAAAATCTCTCCGCTGGTTGAGGGGGAAACCAGCTCCTTCTCTTTCCTCTTCTACCTTCTCCAAACGACCAGGAAAGATCCTCCAACAGGCAGAGGGACTTTTTTCTCTTTTTACTGCAGCATCTTCATCCACAGTTGTTAGTGTGAACTGATGAAATCATGTGATGTCTCAACTCTCCTGCTACTTCCTGAACTCGGACGGTTACCAGGACTATGGTCGCGGGCTGTCCGCGTCTCATATGTGCCCGGTGTAAATTGGCACGAAGCTGAACCGCGGCGCTGACGGATCCGGTGTAAAATGGCCGTTACCATCCAGCACCTTCTTAAAACCCCCATGAGACCAGCTCATAAACATTAAAGACTTGGCCATTTGTTGCAGATATAAAAGCCTTTTTTCCAGCTCTGATCCTCTCACAGGTCTAAATAATCCTGTAAGACACTGCCACCTTTACATAACAGTTTGATTCGCCTTTAAATCAGAATAAAAGTTAATTTTGCTTTAAAGAGATGAAAAATGTCACGTTAACACTAAATCCTTATGAAAATTATTTTGATTTAATCTTAATCCCAAAGTAAGTGACTGGTTTATTCCATTTTTAATTCAGAATTACACATCCTTTATCGTGTAAACCTTCCTTCTGCTTTAAGTGCAGTCGTTCTGCACATTTTCATACACTCGTCCTGTCGCCATTACGATTATAAAGTGCTAGCTGCATGACGCAAACAGACTCAAAGTGAGTGTTTGCAGGTGAAAGTGAAGTTGTGTGCTAGAGACTAGCTGCTGCTCACAACTTGAATCCAGAGAAAATGCTTATGTGCTTTTTCATGTTGTAGAAAAGAAACGAAGCAGGAATCAGTTTTTCTTCCTGTAGTCCCAACCAACTAGAATCCCACACTCACAAACCTGAAGGTGAATATTTTGATTCTGAATTGTTTAATTCAGAATAATTCATTCTGCATTTAAAACCATCATGTAACCATAGCCAATACGGTCTTGAACTTTACTGGTGGAGGAAAGTGGAGAGGCGGGAAGGCAGCTTTGTAAACAAGAATATGCCAGTCTTAGTCCGCGGGGAGACAAAGAGGATCATGGGTTTAATGGCTTAGATCAGTGGTGAACCTCAGAGCCCTGCGATGCCGAGCATGTAGAGATGATGCAAGCAGGACGCCAACATGTCTGTTTGGTTTAATCCTGATGAAAACGGTTCCAGCTCAGCCTTCTTCGCAGATAAATATGCAGGTGGGGAAAAAAGATTTTCAGTTAGAACAGAGAGATTTGCGAAGCTTCACACTGGTTTCATGATGTGAACCCGATCTGTGAGCTCCACGCTGTCTCCCAGAGACGTGAATAGTGTTTCGCTAAAGTTCAAATAAAAGTCACAGTAGCTGTTTGTTGAATCTCTTAAAGCTTTGATCAGGGTACACATGCGGTTTGGTTGACTGTGGTATTATTAAGTTTTTAGCCCTTTTAAACAGCACTTTATTTAAATTATTATTAATTATCATTAAGCATTTTGATCATCAGAAATAATTTGAAACACACAAGGCAAGTTTGCTAGTCTATGCAGGTCTGGTCAAAGAAAATTCAAAGTGCTTTACATTAAACATTAAATGTATACAGATGGTGCAAAGAAAACATTAAAAAGTAGTAAAAACAACGAAAAATCACAGTGAAATCATGAACTGAAATCATTAAAAGCAAGACGAGTTAAAAGCGTCTGTGCGGATTTCACTCTCAGCGCCTCCTGGTGGTCCCTCGGCTCCATAAAATAACAGGAAAAAATACCAGGATTTCCTGTTTCTGTCTATGATGGGAAACCAGTTGAATCTGGTGGAAACCACTAAAATTGTCATATCAGGACTTTGCTTCCAGATGAAATGCTGACATTAAAGAATGAATAGATTTAAACTGGAACCACTGGGTGATTAAAATATGGGCTTTTAATCTAAGTAAATGAGACATATTTGAACACAAAGGTACCCAGAGGAAGTATCTGATGCATAAAAAATACAAACACAATCAAATTTATTAAGTTGCTAATCTTTGACTCATCCAAGACTTGAAGCCCCACCAAAGGCACACCACTCAGGATATGCATTTATGGAAAATAATTCAAGTTTTTAAAATTAATATATCATTCAAATAATCAAATCATAAACTAGCATTTAAATGGTTAAAATCCTGTTTTGTCATGATGGCCACCAGACTGGGTGTAAATCTGAGGAGGACAGTGATCGTCCACGTCATCTTTTTCCCTCCTCATTTCTTCCTGGATGACAATGGTTCCCATTCTTCCTCTGGTTTTTAACGACACGTTGGACAGCTCTGAACCCAGTTTTAGTTGTTGCTGTTTTCTCTGCTTGATTCAGATAATCTGACCCTTCTGCTACAGACCACCATGGGAAGGGTTTAAGAAACGAAACGCTGCTCATTGCATCAGCTGTGGCAGGTGAAACATCATCATCATCCATGCAGCAGTGCAAGATTATTCCATTAAAGAAGGAAAAAACAGCTGTTGCTGCAATAAGCTTAAATTGAGAAAGTAATAAATAAAAAATTATGAAAATCGTGAAGTTGTTTTTTAATTATGGTTCAGTAGACCTTCCGTCCCTCATCAGCTAACAGTTGACCAATAATTTGAGCCCATCACTGCAATCAGCTGTTTTCTTGAATTCTCCATCAGACTTCTGCACCTGTCCACAGGTATTCTGGCCCACTACTCATCAGCAAAGTGCTGTCATTGGTCCAGGACTGTGATGGTTGTTTTTATTATTTTTTCAACTTAGAAACAATGTCTTATTTCACTAAATTATAATATAGCAAATTGATCTCTTTTATGGCTTTTTCCAGTCTCTAGTTATTTAAATTACTGTTAAGTATTCAAGTTTTTCTTTATTGGAGGGGAAGGATCATTCTGCAGACGGCTCTGCATAATGTCTTTATGTAAATAATATTCATGCACTGGGATTGACTCCGAACATGTTTACTGGTTTGGGTTGACTCGGAATGTGCTGCAAGAGTCCAAAATATCTGACCTGTTTACTTTTTGGACAGAAAATTCTGACTGATTTGATACTTTTCTTTCACTGTCTGCATTATTGCCAGTGGTTTTCCTTAACAGTCACACATATAGGTTCACCTGAAGAAGATGAGGACGAAGAGGAGGTGTGCGGCCCGCCAGTGACATTTCTGTTTTTAGTCATTTTGTAGTTTTGTTACCTGTTGCAGAAGAAAATAAACTGATGTTATTTTTGTGAAACTATTTGATTAAAATGATGGAAGATAAAAGTTTTGCTTGTTTTAAATAAAAGTTGTAAAGATTTGAGCCTAGGTTGCTTTGTGTCAGTGTCGTCGGGCTGGAAAGTGAACCGGGAGGTTGGAGGAGGAACTAAGCCTCCTTCCCAGGTCAAACACGGGAACATGTCTGCTTCTTTCCTGGAGCTCTTCCTCCCACAGGGGAGACAATTCCTGATAGAGTTGATTTAATTAAGCGTTAATGAGGGTCTGGGGTAGTTACTGCTCAACTTCTCATTGCTGGCTGTCACACAGATCGCCTGCAGCACGGTGGTGGGGGTGGGTTGCTGGGTGGGAGGGGGGCGTATGGCGCTGCCTGCGGTGTTGCCCTGAAAAACTACCTCAGACTGGATGAGACGCACTCAGAGCCAAGGTCATGTGCTACATACAGTATTCCAGGTGTGGCCACGGCTGCTGCAGGCCTTGAAGGTGATTCTGGATAAAAGCTTTACATGTCCAGGCAGAGTGAGACATCTTTACTGGGCAATATGAGACTTTCATATATATCGAGACTGTCACACAAGATATGAGCGAATATCACTTATATGGATTTACCTTGTTTTGAGTTAAAGACAGACCAAATTTTTGTTCTGGTCATTGAAAAGTATTTTTCATTATTTCACTAAACAGCTACTTTAATTTCAGTCAACTTGGATTAAATAAAGAAGATGATCCTGTCTTTCCAGACCCCACCAGTCTGATCCCGCTTTGGCCTGAAGCTGATGGTCTTCATCCTTGTCCAGCCTCTCGTCCTCCTCGCTCTTCTTTGTTGTAATTAGTTTTGTCTTGTCTTCAACAACTTCCTATCTCCCTCCCCGAACACCCTCTGATGTTTTCAGGTCTCTGGTGATCCTGCCTTGTTACTGGGGAAGAATTCCCCCCTTCAGTCTTCCTCTCGGAGTTTCTTCAGCCTTGTCAGACCGGGTTTTAATAGTCTGATGACTGGTTGCTGCTGAATGATTGGCTTGTAGACGGAGCTGAGAACCAGAACCAGATTCTGGTCTGGAGCTCACTCATACAATATCCGCATGTATGTGCAGCTCTGGTAACCATGGTAACCCATTAAAATGATCTATTCTGAGGTTTTTTCATTCATTAATGCCAGGATGATGAAGTGAGTTGTTCTTTGTGAGCTTTTGACATTTCTCTTTGTCTCCACATCAACGTGTCTTTAGAGGAAGAAATCTTCTGTCCAGACAACAGAATAATGCAGAGCTTCAGAGCACGATCAGCTCAAAGAAAATAAACCAGAATCAGGATCTTCTGGATTAGCAGAGGTTGTAGACCTCTCCAGGTCTGCGTGTCACCAACAGAAAAGCAGGTATTGGTCTTCTACAGCCCACGTCCAGCGGTCTGACTCTTGTTGCGCTTTGAATTGTCTTGGACCTGAAAGGCACTATATAAATAAACTTGCCTTGCCTTCTCTGCTTTCTGGTTTCCGTGTCTTCAGGCCTGAAGGAGACACTTTCCGGCCATGTCTGAAACTCTTCTCTGTTTCTGATCTTCAGAAAGCAGGACCAGATGAGTTTAGGTGGTAATCCTCTCCGATGTCGTTTTCCAGAGCAGTACGCAGCCAGGATGAGCTGCAGGTTTATCATGAGACTCAGTAATCTGACCTGAAGACCAGGACCTGTGTCCCATGTGAGATGGTGAGATGGGAAGGAGGCTGTGATGTCACACCCAGATGATCCGAACTGACTTCACATGAACTTCCTGCTCGCTGCTGTTGAGATGAGAACATGATCGGATGAATGAAGAAATCCACAGCGAACACACACACACATACACACAGTATTTAGGTGATCCTAATTAACTCCAATTAGAAATGCAAATAAGGAGCCACATCTTTGATTAAGCATCAGTTGGGCTCCTTGTTGGTTTACAATGTCCTCCTCTGACGCAGCCCAGTCGCAGGGAGAAGGAAGGAAAAGTATCAGGACAGAAAATGTTGTAATTAATGTAGAAATGCTTCATGTGAGATATTTCTAATTAGTCCCAGTCCCTCCCTCTGCTGCTGCTGCAGACAACCCCCCCCCCCCCACCACCTCCCAACTACCACCACCCGTTCCACAAGATGCAGAGGAATTACAGACTAATTACACAGACGGGGGCGCTGGGATTCATCTGGACCCACAAATTAACATATGAGCTAATTAGCATACGATGGAACTAATGACTAATAATTTTACCAATTACAGGGTCGAGCTATCTCATTACATTCCTGGGAAAAGGAGGCTTGGAGGAAAATGTATTGTTCCAGTCCCAGACAAAGAAGAAGAGGAGAAACTGATTGAAATGGTTCTGGTCTGCTGGTTTTCTTCCTTTCTCCTTCACCATTGACTGGAATCTGTTTCTGATCCTCTAAAAAGGCGTCGGACCGATGATGGAAACATCCCCATGAAACCAGAATGTTTAAAACCATCTTCTAGTTTCTTGTTTCCATAGAAACCTCTGATGTCACTTTAACAACTCTCTCATCATGAACCTGGAAATCCTGGATCATTTCTGACTGGCTCTCACTGAGACCAGGATCTCCTCCTGAAGTAGATCTGCATCATTCCCCCGTGTCCAGACCTCCATCTGACCCATCGGACTACCATGTGGAGCACTTAGACCTCCATCTAATCTGGTCTATGCAGACCTGGTCTGGGTGGAAGTTAACAAGATCACCTGTTTTTTCTTCCTCCTGTATGTGCTGCTGAGATTTACTGCAGGAACAGTCTAATCAAAATCTAACCCAACACACACCGCAGGACTTTATTCATCCCTAAATCGTTCATCTGGTTTCTTTGATTAGTGTTCCATTAATGTTTTATTGTGGAGAAAAATAACATTTCAATATAACTTTCCAAAAGTCTTTCAACTGTTTTATTTTGTTGTTTATCTACTTTTTACATTTAAAAAAAAATTATTTTTACATTTATACTATTAGTTTTAGTTCATAAAACTAATTAAAATGAAAGTTAACACCACACACAGCCTCACAGCATGAAGGAGTGAGTGTGTGTGTGAATGGTTGTCTGTCTCTGTGTGGCCCTGCGATGGACTGACAACCAGTCCAGGGTGAACCTCCCTGGGCTCAAATCCACCCACGACCCTGAACCGGATTAAGCAGGACAGAAAATGGATGGATGAATAAAAGCTTAATATTAGCCTTTAATTGTTTTTTCATTTGAAACATTTTATTTATTTTGTTTCTTTGCTAAAGAAATAGAAGCTAAAATATTAATTCAATTTGAATAAATGGATCCCAAACCTAACAAATTAAGTTTACATTTTTTAATTGGTTTTATTCCTGAATAAATCTGAGCATACAAATGTCTACTTTTATAAAAACAGGTTTAAAAAAAAACAAATAAACCAATGTCAAATAAATATAAAAATTAATTAAATGCAATAAAGAGTTTGAAATCTGTTTGTTTACATCAGGGATCTAAAACTGGTCCCCTGATCGGATGATGATGAAATGTTCATGAAAACACTCCATCCATTTTATGTCCTATAGATATAGTTTCACCGAGCAGATGATCATCCTCCTGCATGCCTCTTCTCTGTAGAATAATGACGATAAAAGTTCATATTAGTTCAGATAGAGCTTACACATCTGAAACTCTCTCCCACAGACCATGAACCAAAGATTTGATCCTAATACTTTAATATTTCTTAAAGAAATAGAAGCCAGGTGTGCCAAGAAGCTTTCTTGTAATCAGTATTTTATTCAAACATGGATTAGATTATTTTTGTGCATTTTGAACTGAAGATGTTGATAAAGGGAGTGAAAATAATGATCAGATCTGAAAAAGGTGATCCAAACATGGGTGTTACAAACATTTTACAAGGAGTGTTTCATTTCTAAGACGTGTACAATGATGCATGTTTATTTCTTAACTTACATTTTGTTTCTCATTTTTATCTATTAGAATATTTACCAACTATATGAGATATATAAAAACAAAGCTGTAACATTTCCTCTGAAGCAAACTTGGTCTTTACAACGAATATGTTTGCAGAATGACCCATCCCCTCCTTTAAAGAAAAACGCAAAATTCTTCAACTAACTGAAGACAAAAAAAATAAAATAAAGATGAAATTTGCTGACCCTTTTTTTTTAAATTTTGAGTTAAAAAAGTAATTAAAAAAAACAAACAATCGGGTCCTCGATGGATGGGAGTGCTTTGCTGATCAGTAGTGGGCCAGAATAGCTGTGGACATGGGCCTGTTCCAGAAAGCGGGTCATGTAGATGTGACTGGACACAGTTTATACAGTCCAACATCCTCCAGTTTTAATACAGCTAAATAACCAGTCAGGAGACCAGCGGATGTCAGCGGAGCAGTGGACACAGGTTAGTTGAACCTACTTCCTGGAACAGGCTCATGTACAGAAGTCTGATGGATAATTCCAGAAAACACCTGATTGCAGTGATCGCCTCAAAAGATTGTTCAACTAAATATTAGGTGATGAAGGACGGACAGTAGATAGTTTATCATATTTTTGCTTGTTTTGTAAAAATATTTCTCTCAACCCACAATTTAATTTTCATTGAATTTGTATTTATTAGGCTTACTTTCCTGTTTCAGCTTATTTCAGTGATGGCTGGTTTTTCCTTCTTTAACGGGGGAGGAATCTTTCTGCAGACGTGTGTATGAAGTAGCTATAAGTTTATGTTGTATATTGCACTCAATGATAAATTATATTTTCATCTGGAGCTGCTAAAGTCTAGTGGAAAAGGGTGTCTGAGTAAAATTGGATGTCAGTATAAACGTGGAGGGCGGAGGTGGCGTTTCAGTAGAAACACTCATGGCCCGATGTGACCAGCTGTGGTCTGAGGTGGATCTCTGCTGCCCTCTGCTGGAAACACTCAGCTACACACTGAACTTAAAGGAGGACAGCAGGTCCTGGGTCGGTTCTGTAGCAGCCCTTTATTAGTTCTCCATGTTTACCAGAGGAATGATTACAGACGCGCACAGAAACAACAACACTGGTACCCTGCACACATGTGAGACTGATGTTAGTCAGATTTAACACCTGCTGGGGGACAGATAACCTGAGAATGCCTGCTTGGTGGGAGGGTTTCTGCTGAATAAACTACCAGATCAGGCTGCATTCACACAGAGGTTTTGGCTCGGTTCAGGTCAAAAGGTAAACAACTCCACATTGCTATAGTAACCTAACCCATATCTACTCGTCATGCATGTAAATCAGCACAGTGTGTCACGGTGATGGTCTTCCAGGGCGGGTCCTGCTGGGGTCCGACCACGACGCTCCGATACCGCTCACCACACGGCTCGCTGTGGCCGGGAGGAGGACGGAGGACGGGGAGGGAGGGGAGGTGGAGGTCGGGGACAGAGAAGAGGAGGAGGAGGAGGAAGAGGGAGAAGACGATGAGGAGTGGTCGCTGTGCTGTGTGGTGGCGTTGAAGCCGGAGCTGAGGATGAGGCGGCGCTGGCCCTCCGTGCTGCGGGACCTCTGGTGGCCGATGTTAGACATGACGTGGCTGGATGAGGGGAGGAGACGATGCAGATTCAGAAAGGGGATAAAAGACTTGC
>JBAMHT010000007.1:1117203-1131339 GCA_037177075.1 Craterocephalus fluviatilis
CCAGCTCCAAACTGCAAGTTCGTACAATAATTTCCTACTTTTGCATTATTGGCTGAAAATGACACAGACAGAAGTTAGGATTAGATCAGACAGGCTTTTAGGAAGTGAGTAGAATAGAAAAGGATTCCTGCACTCTGTTGATCAGAGACTCTCTTTTTAGACCTTTTAGGTTGGAGTCCCAGATTCATGTGCAGCGAATTGCTCATGTAATGTAGTTCTAAATAAACATTTAACCTTATGTTGGTCATCCTTCTAATAAACGAAGTGACTGAATGTTCCATTTCATGTAGACCTCCCTCATGACTGGTGAGTCGTTCCTGCTTAGAGCAAGGCTGAAAGAGACCAAATTCTTGTTTGGAGTAAAGAAGAGACGGAGGTTAGATGTGACATGAGGTCAAGAAACAAAACATGCTCAAGTAAAACCACATTCTTTTTCATTATCCAAAGTGCTTTTCTTGCTTAAATTAAAGACTGAAATTGGCAGTGAAATCAACACCATAATCTGAACTTTTCTGAGCCATTATCCAACCTGACCCTGCCGGTGACTCACAAATGAGACCTTTACCATCTCCAGCCTTGTTTATCTAGGCAGAGTTTATGTTGCTTGCCCGCTTCTGTTGCTTCAGTCCTCCAGCTGATCTCAGTCTGACACAGTGTACGACTTCCCGCAGCATCCCAGCATCCTTGCTCGTCGCATCTTCCTCTTCTTCTCTCTGTAGGCTCTGAGGCTGTTGTTGGAGCAGATGGACTTCCTGAGAGTCCAGATACGTTTCTCCTGCTCCTGAATCTTCGCTTCCAGGTGAGACTGGATGGCCGTGCCCAGGGATTCGAGGTCCACAGAGGCTCCATACACCTCCCACGTCATCCCCTGTTTGTCCCACGCCACTTCTTGCGGCTTTTCTGCTTCCTCTTTATCCCTATCTTCTTCCTTTTCCTCGTCTTCCCTCTCGTCTTCAAAGATGCTATCGATGCTAACGTCTCCATCGTGGGTTTGCATATACTCCGACATGAGGCAGGGGTTTTGCTGGAAGCTGTACGTACGCAGACAGGTGGGGAGGGAACTTGCTTTGTCATTCACCACAGAGGGAAGCGGTGTTTGGCTGCACAGCTCGATGTCGATCTTGCAGACGTGCTTGAGGGGCTGCTGACCGGCAGGGAGGTAACACAGTGATGCTGGTGAGGTCAAACTACCTGACTGATAGGTTGTGGACCCAATCAGGGTGGAGATTGGGGCTCCCCAATGGAGGCTAGGGCTTGTAGAGGTGGAGCGTTCGATCACTTCCACCTCCACCTGAGTGCCCACCTCTTTTTGCTCCCTTCTCTGAGTAAGGACCGTCTCCAGCAGGTCGGTCATGGTTGCAGCTTTGTTGACTGTCTTAGAGATTGTGGAAGGGGGGCTCTTTATTCCATTTGCATTCTTCTTCTTGTTTTTCTCGCTGTATGAACTCGTTAGCCTTGATGATGGTGTTGTGCTTCCAGTGGTGATGGTATTTGTGTCTCCCAGGTGACTGACTTTGCTCTGCAAGGTGCTTGATATCCTCCTGCTATCTCCTGGCGAATACCCTGCATTATCAGTCACGGTCCCCTGAGATGATCCTCGGCCTCCTACGGTTGTCACTTTGCTTTCAGGCACGTTCAACTGTTCTTTTTTATCATCAGCACCCGTTTTCACCTGTGTCTTTGTGATGGAGTCATATGTGAGACCCCGAGTAAGACCAACATTATGGGACACACTGTTTGGGCTTACATTCAAATCTTCAGATGCCGTAGGCTCCCAATTGGATCCTTCCTTTACTTTTGAGGTAATTGTGTTTCTAATTTTAGGGCTGGAGGTGGCCAAAGGAGCCAAGAAGCCAGGAATCACACCTAGAAGCAAAACGGAAACATTGGCGAATAAATCAATGTCTCACTAAAAGTGTGTATCTTGCTTACTTCATATTCTAAGTTTTCTGAGTCCTCCTTTGCTTTTGATACCTTTAAAAATGATCTTATTCCATATCTATGGTAAATATACTGTAGGAGACAATAAAACTTTGGCCCCAATTCAACCAGGTTTGGATTAAAGATATAGTGTGTGCAATATAGCGACATCATATGGAATAAATTACAAACAGCAACTTCCCACCACACCACACAGTTTCTTTCCAAGGAACTGCAAAGCAAGCAAAAAATAACTAGGCTTGTTTTGAAGCTAGTGTGAGGTTTTAGGGTAATAAAATTACATGGGAAATTTATGTTTGTGAGAAATATCTTTAGTAGAGATATATGGAATCAGCAAATTTCTTGGGATAAAGTATTTTTTTAAAGCTGTATGACAAAAAAGTTTAACTTTTTAAAAGTATGACTTGCCACCTTAGTCTAGTCTATTTCTTGAAGTTTTCAAAGGTTTGCTTTCAATTGGGAATGCACTTGAAGAACATCAGTGTTTATGGTGGTTTAAGAACTGTGTAAGAGATAGACGACCATTCACACACACGCAGCATGAATGTCTTTGGAAAGTGTGAGGAAGCCAGGGTTACCGGAAACTTAGGATAGAAAGGCCCCAGTTATAAACCATCCTTGTCTCAAACCAGTGACCTTCTTGCTGTGAGGCTGCAGTGCTAACTATCACACCACCCTGCAGCCACTTCTGCTTTAACGGAGTCTCATTTTGTTCAATTACTTTTTCAGCAATACTCTAGTTAAAAAATATCAGTATTTACCTGAAACACAGCCAGGACTCCTTCGGTCCTCCCCATTTGTTTCAAGTAAACTGGAACCAAGACTTTTCCCAACACTAGATCCAGGACTTCCACTGGCTGATACTGGTTCAGGAGAGAGTATCGGGGAGGATGACAAATCTACCAGAACTGACTTTGAAGTGGATTGGGAAGCATCTGATCCAGTTTTGGGGTCTGGACTAGGCTTTATACAAGAACCTGAGGTCTTGAAGCTGCCCATGGTGATGGCTGTTTGGGGAAAAGATCCGGGAAGGTCAATCTTCAAACCAGACGCTTGTAGAGCTGATCTAGAGGTTGTCTTGGGTGGGCAAGGCGTAGAACTGGAAACAACATCTGAATGAGAGTTTTTACTGAATTCAGAGCCAGGTTTGACACATTGACTGCTTCTGAGACTGAAGCTGGCTTTAAAGTCTGAAACAGATTTGGGATCTTGATTGTTCTTTGAACCCATTTCTGCTTTAGAACCAACAACCTTATTAGAATCTCTCTGGGTTTGCTGTGCTTTGAATTCTGTAGCTTTTTTAGACACTAGACTGTCTCTGGAGCCAATCCTGGACTTTGTACTTGGAATAACTTTAGGACTACGGACAGTTTTCAAATCTAAACTATCGTTGACGTCCAAACTGCTTTTAGAAGCTGAACTGCTTTTAGAATCCAGAGTATCGCTGGATTGAGAGTTTGAACTAGATTTTCTTTCCAGGTTGTCCTTACTCGCAACCCTTGCTTTAGAGTTTGAACTGGGCTTTAGGCTGGTTTTGAATCCAGAACCAGCACTTGGGTCTTTACCATCCAGATTCTCCTTAAGCCCTGCAGTGTGACTGTTTCGAGTGGTGGTGGGTTTCCTTTGTGTGGTGGGTTTGGGACTAACAGAGGTCACTTGAGGGGTTTTGGTCGTTAGTTTTGATTCTGCCGTCTGACTCTGGGAGTCCGGACTTATGCGAGACCTCTCAGAACCATGAGTTTTTGAGTCTTGCCTGGCTTGTTGGGGATCTATTATTTTGGTTTTAGTTTGCGTTCTTGGGGTCCGGGTGGCCAGTTTTGGACTTATTGTGTTTGTGTTTCCTTTCTGATCATGGACTTTTTGGGTCGTGGGCAGACGGAGTGTTTGTGGGGAAGACATCCCAAGGCTTTTGTCTTTTCCACCGCCTTCTCTCCTGTTTAACTCCATTTCGGTGTTCAGAGTTAATTTTGTTGTTGGCTCTTGTGGTTTTGTAGAGTGATGGGGTTTCGGACTTGCCGCCTTGTTGCTATGTGCATGCATCTTGGGGCTGAGCGTTAGCGGGTGTGTGAGATTTGGAGATTTCAGATGTTGCTCATCTTTGTTGTTGACCATCAACTCAGCTGTTGGTGAGCGAGACAAACCTGGAATTTTGCTCTTCTGCCTCTCACTTGGTGAAATCAAAGCCTTTTTTGTTTCCGTCGTCGTTGCCCTGATCTCCCAAGATTTCCCAGCTCCTTTTGTCCCATCACCCTTTCTGTTCCGGGCTTGTAGCTTTGAGGTGTCCGTCGCTGAGCGAGGGTTGCTTGGCGAAGTCAAATTGAGGTTGAGGTTGAAGTTCGGCTCCAACCCCTGATTGGCTTTAGAATCCGAGCAGCCAACTGTTTCCAAAAACTCCTCCTCTTCAACTACGCATTCCGATTGGAAAACGTCTTTTCGCTGTTTTGAAACACTTGTGGGCGTTGCCATGGTGTTGCTATCTGTCCATCCAGAAAATTTCAGAAAGAAATTTGTCTGTCCAATAATTCCATTGAAATCAGCACCTGATTGAAGAGATGGAGAAAGAAAGTGTCACAAAGAATTCAGAAATCATGTTCTTCGTTCCTGAATGAGGCGATTCTCTCTTAGAGGTAAAGAATCAGTCTATTTATCCATTATGCTTTCTGCAGATCCTACAGAGCCAAAACAGGACAGTCAATATAATTACACTTGCTTTGAGAAAGGAGTCAATTATTACCTGAAAAACAAAAAATGAGTACACTGCCACAATTATTTTTGATGGCACTAACAGAGAAGAAGGTTATTAGCCAACAACAAACACTAAAAAGGAAATTCGAATATGATGCAAGGGATACTATAGATTCTTACAGTCTAATGGCATTTTTCCTTTTCATGATATAAACTTCAAGACCCACTATATAACTTGTACTATTTCTCATTGATGCGCCCCTATCAAGGCTAATTTGGCATCAATCTTGCATCCTAGCTGTCCTGTCAGACCATCGGATCCAGGTCAGTACAGGATGGTTCGGCAAACTCTGAACCATAACTTTACCCGGTAGGCGGTATATTGGCAGGACAGCGATCAGCAGAGAGAAGAACATCAAGCTCACTCCTTTTCTGTCTGATCAGTAACACTAAGACGATAATGGAAGTGTCATAAAAACATGAGATGGTTTAGATCAAATATTGTGGCATGCGTACCAATCCTTACTGAATTACTCTGCTTGATTTATGTTTACAATCCATGAACAACTTTATGAACCAATTATGATCTAGCTCCATCTAACCTGTTTAGCAAACCCCACCATCAGCTCAATGGAGGATCCAGATGCTGCTGAACAAACTCTCACCTCTCCTTTTAACTGAATTCTCCACCATCTTTGTCTTTTCATCTTTGTTCACATCACACAAGTTTATGTACAAGGGTATAGGATATCTGTGGATTAAAATCATTTGAAAATGTCAACATCTTGCCTGCCATCTGCTGAGAGCCTCGTAAACATATAGCCTCAACAAAATGATGCTTGAATTTGACATAGGGGCAAAGGATGAAATGAAAACGCCTGCAAATGGCAGCATCTTAATGACCGTTCTATCTTTACTTCTTTAATTCTCAAACTTAACACCTAAACGGCCGGGTGATTTGGTGCGTTATCGCCACCAGCTGGTAAGAGTGTGACACATCAGATCGGTCATCCTCATCTGTCCTCTGAATGTAAGACTTAAAACATCAGAATCTTCATAAATAAGGAGGATAAAGGGTTTTTTAGTCGACTCACTACACAACTACGATGCAAAAATCAGCTCGTCTCATCCAGATGGTGCCAAATTTAGATTCTTAATATGGCATGAGTAACTTTTTGGTTTATGCATTAATATGCTTAAAATCTATAAACAGATAAATTGATTTATGTTAATGCAGAATTTTGGACAGCCCTACTTTTTAAAGAAATAGACATTGTTATTTTCATGACTCTTAAAATAAATATCTGAGTAATATCAATATATTTAGTGAAATCAAATCCTTTGTTCTGTCACTCTTCTCTGGCTTCACCATATCTTTGCTTTAGACCACAGATGTGACACCACAGCTGTACTTTAGTTAAAATTGAATTAACTTTTTATTTTACCTTTTCAAGCTTAGATTACCTGTCCATTATTCCATTTCATTAATCTTGACACCTTATAGATCTCAAATTTATATTAGTCTCTATTGTTTTTTCTCTTCTGGATGAAACAAGAACTCTTTGCAGGAATATCTTGACAATCCTGGAAGGGTTGTTCTACCTTTCCTCAGTCCACAGACTCCTGCTCAGGTAGATGAAGAAAATCCAGTAACGGCCTGCCGATGAGGAGCACCAATTCTCAGCCGCTGACTCTCCTCCGCTTCTCCTCACAAAGAACGAATCCAATGAATAAAGTAATAGAAGAGAAAGAGAGGGAGCAGAAAGCTGCTTTCGCTCCTCCTCTTCTTCTCCTGCCTTCACTTGCTTTCCTCCATCATCATCTCCTTCAGCTCCTCCTACTTGAGCCTTTTTAGCTTGTCATGATTTTTTCATTCTTCCTGATTTAGTTATTCAATCTTCTGTTTTCTGTGGATGGAAACAAACAAAGCTCTGAATTAAAACCATGCAGGAAGCGATGTGAAAACGTGTTGAATGTCCTGAAACAGCTTTGTTGTCACTGAAAAGCTCTGACACTTCGATGCCAGCATGTGTTGCTTCTGTGACATTTTCCAGGTGAAGCTCAGGGGGCCCCTAGTCTGTTTGGGCCCCTGGGCCCGTGTCCCTGTGGGCCGGTCGGAACAGTACAGTAAGACTATGTGGAAAATGTGCATCATGTTTACAGTAATCAGTTCAGCGACTTAGAGATGTTATTTGTCACCCATAGATAATATCTTTTTCATCTTCTGGCCCTTGTCACTTAAATACTAATTTATTTTTAAAACAAAAAAGATGAATTAATTACAATTGCAGAGCAAATGTTGTTGTGTGGAAATTTCAATCAGAAATGATCTTTCAGAGTGATGCAGGATGTACTGGCTTTCGAGTCAATTACTAAATATTGACCGATATTAACAACAGATACTTATTTTCAGCAGTTTGTGCTTGTGTGTCAGGAGTAGAAGTGGGGTTTTGTTGTTTTTTTTGTTATGATCCCCAGTAACTGCCTCAGTAGTGGCTATTCTTCCTGAGCTCAATTTAAAGAAAAAACAAAACGATATGATTATCACCCCAGAACATAGACATTCACACATGTGAAGTATTGATAATGCTGAGTTTGATGGACATGTTACCAACCAAGATTTGCCTGTTAATATGATTGGAACGTTTTTTCTCAGTTCTGTCTGTTCCACAGTAGACTGAGATATCTCATTTATTAACTTTGATTTTAAGTGATAAAAAATGTTCTTCAAAAACATCTCATGTACTACATTTAATATCAGTAGTGTTCAAAAACTTGAATGACTGACATGATATTCTGCTTTGGTTTGATTATTTTATTTCCTTTATTCTTTCTTTCTTTTTAACTGCTATTTATATTTTAAAGGTTTTTTAGGGACTGTAATGCATTTTGACTGATAGAAGCTTAAAAAGAAAAGGGGCAGAGTGGGGAATGGCATACAGCAAAGGGTCCCGGGTCAAACTGCCCATAAGAAGAGTAATACCGGTGATGACCACTAAGGTACAAAAATGGACTCTTGACGTGACTCATCTGATAATACAAACTGATGTCAGATCTTTTAATTAAGACAATTTTTTATCTTCCCATGTACCCTTAAAGTGTCTCCAAATACCCCAAATGGAGGCGTAAGTACCCTAAGTGCCTTCATCTGAGATATACTGGTGTAGGACCAAGATGTGGAACAGCTGACCACTAGCTCACTACTGTAGGTGGACTCTTGTCTCATTTGGTGTCATGCCTCTTAAATTTCTTATTTCTTATTCAACTGTTCTGTGTACAGTTTCAAGACTTTTTTAAATGTGAAAATCTGTATTTTTTAGTAGTAACAACACCAAAGCAGGAGATATAGTCCCACAACAGTTAAAACTGTCAGACTCCTCCCCATGCTATAGAGCTTTCAAAAAGCTGCAGGTGATCTTATTTCTTTTTCATGAATTTAATGAATGATCATATTTTGTGTAGTGTTTTCCTGCTTTTTAAGCAAACATGGTATGCTTCCCTTTTTTAATTTAGTTTTACTGACTGGTGTTATATGATCCAGGTCCTGGTCTTGGTGAGGAGTCGAGCACCAGCATTCTGACCTAACAGCGGCTGTCTGGTGGACTTTTTAGGGAGTCCTGTAAGGACAGTATTACAGTGGCCCAGTCTACTAAAGTGGAACATTAGATCATGATGTGCATTTTACTTTAGACATAATCACCATTTTTGAATAATTTTGTGTTTAATTTTGTGTTCATCTTATTGTAATTCTTATGTTGTATGTAAAGCACTTTGAATTGTCTTGGACCTGAAAATCGCAATATAAATAAACTTGCCTTGCCTTGACCTCTCTTTATTAATCAGCTCTGGCATTAACATTTCGTTTAAAAGAAAATATTTTCAAAATAAAAGTCTGTTTGATAACTGGTTACTCTCTCAATTTTTGGCCGATGTTTTTGGATCGATATAATTGAATCATTGACCATACGATCGATGTTTTGTCCCACCCCTAAGAGGAACTCAGCAGAGTTTAGGAGAGGAAGCAGCCGGCAAGGACGGTGGAGCATCACCACAGCAGCTGGAGAAAGATGCAGCAGCAGGTCGGCTACGGAGAAGCTGGGGAGGATAAACCTCCACACCGCAAACCAGTCTTAGCTGCTGGGACTACGCCCATTTATGCTCCCTGTAGGCTTATTAATACTTCTGCCTTGGTACAAGCTGAATGTTTCTCATGCTGATCCATCACTGCTGCCGACGCGCTGCAAGGACGTTAGACACTGTCTGAGCGCTCTGTGAGGAACAGTCAGCAGGACTCAGATTTCAGCTGATTTCGGGCTCAGCATGCTCTTGAAGGACAGTCACTGTTTGAATATGAAAAGCCGTATCAAAAATATTCTTGAACCATGAGCAGCAGAAGGGTCTGCTGATTACATTGATGTCTTCCTTATGACTTTACTGTCTGTTGCACAGTTTTCATGGCCTCCAGAACTGAGGAGTACAATAAGAAAGTGAATGGAGACAGAGGTGGGCACGCTCTGCACTCTGAAACCATAAAAAAACAAAACAAACAGGGTTTAATCGTTAATATGTCCCAGAGTGACTGATTCACGAGGCTTTCATGCAACTGAGTCGCCTCACCGACAGGGAACGTGTGCATCCAGCGCCGGCGGTTGGACGTGAGCTTCATGGGCATCCTGGACGGTGTGAAAGGGTTTATAAGAGCCCTCTGAGGGGTGTAACCTGGACGAATGTGCAGCGTGGACTCGGCACTTCCCACCGTGAAGCGGCCCGGAGCGCTGGAGTCCCTCTGAGAGTCAACCATCCTCTCTAATAAGTCTGTCGCCAACATGAGAAAAGAAGACATGAGGGGCAGGATGGATATAGGACGTTGCCTTGTCCCCAGCAGCTGGAGCTCTTACCTCTGGTGCTCGTATATCCCAAAGAGCTGCTGACTTCGTACTGAGCAGGAGGCACTCTGGGTATGAGGAGCATGTTGGACACAGGACCCAGACTGTCGTCAGAGGCCAGACTTCGCTGCTCCTCTGGACCGGAGCGAACAGGAGGCGACGCGCCGATGCCCGTGTTGATGTCTACCGAGCCCCAGCTCTTCCTCCCGCTCGCTTCTTTGTCTCGGCCCATCCTGAGAAACAACAAAACAACTGTTTCTGCAGGTTGATCAGCTTTAAATTTAGCCCGGAGCAGCATGGTTAGTGAAACACCTGAGGGTGGTGCTCCTCTGGACACGTGAGGGACCTGGAAGTCGAAACACCTGTGCATCATAAGCGTCATAGTCCACCTGGATGGGCAGACTGTTGTCGGAGTCCTTCGGTACACAGAGAGCTAAAAGAAGTCATAACGTCAGTCTCTGGTCCAGGCTCACGCGGCTGGGACGGAGGTGGAAGAGCTGACTGGTCTACACATACCGTGGTCTCGGCTGCTCTTGAAATTTTCAGCTTGAAACTGGAAGAACAAAATATATGAGATGAAAAAGCTGAAAGCTTTTCTTTAGGTTCATCAACAACGCTGCCAAAAAAAAGACAAACCTTACGCCCAGCCAGTTTTATCCGTGGAGTGAAGGAGCTGCAAGAGTTCTGACTCTTAGAGGTGTAGAAGCTGCAGGTAGGGAAGAAGGTGCAAACACGATATCAGTCATTTCTAACAAATACACAGAAATGAAAATATCGATGGTCTGGAAGCAGTTGTACACGAAACCAAGAGGAGAGCAGATACTGGAGATGAGAAGAAGCACACTCATCGTCCTTTTCATCAGCTCCGCCTGATCACCTGCTGTAAACATGAATATCAAAGCAGCCAATCGCAAGGCAGCATGTGGTCACATGATGAAGTTCAACCTGAGCATCAGGATAAGGAAGAAAGATTTCAGGTTGTTTATGTTTATCTCCAGTGGACGGTCTGAAGGAGACTAGGCAGACTGGTTGGAGGAGACTGGGGAGACTGGTTGGAGGAGACTGGGCAGACTGGTTGGAGGAGACTGGGGAGACTGGTTGGAGCGTTACACTGCGCTGCAGAAACGTAATGATGTAATGTGGGCGACCTGCCTGTGGTTGATCCAGTGAGGAAGGTTGTAGTCATCTCCTACACGCGAGTCTCCAGGTGTTGCCCTGTTGTGCAGCTGGACATAAAGGGACAGGTGGTTAATGGGAGCGTGGCGGACGCACCAACCTGGCCAGATGTGACCGTCTTACCTTGAACAAAGGTACGGCATGCAGCGGCTGCTCTCCCATACACACCAGGTCTACACCGATACCTGCAGGGGACAAAGGATGGTCAGCGGCATCATCGTGTCTGATGACACGGCGTCCACACACTCACCGTTGTCAATCATTCGCTGCTTCGTGAGGATCATGAGCAGACGGTCAACTTCAAACACCCCAACTCCAGGTGTGATGACCACGGACATCTGGCCGGTGCGGTCGAAGTTGCGGTTGATGTAGTGCTTGTCGAACACTGAGGGACACATGGTGGTCATCAGTTCTCCTTTACACTGAAACAGTCACGTTAGGACCATCCACGACTTCTAAAAGCCCCTCCCACTTTTATCTCGTAGGTTTCTGTCGATACCTGTGAGACACCCGATACAGCTGGGAACCTTTAGTCCTACTAGTTTGGGAAAAGGAGAGTTTCTCTTTTTTTTTTTCAACTTTTGTCCGTCTGAGGGCTCAATAATCCTTAAAATCTGTCAGTCCTGTTCTGTTGTGCTGTTACTGATCATGTAACCCCCCCACGTGGTTCAAGCATGCTCAGAAACAACATTCACGCAGAACCGATAAGATTGAGTGTTTACAACAGTTTTAAATTGAATTTTTATTGAATATATATGTTCAATTATAATAGTAATATATTGCTTTATATATAAGGAACTGACTTGTCTTACATTCGAAATGTGATGTTAAAATAAAAGGAATGTAATGCGGAAATCTTTTCTTTCTTTTCAGCTGAGACCAGTTAAACTGTTGAACTCACCATTAAAGGAAAGATTAATGGCCTCCAGGTAGTTTCCTTGTGCAGCAGTGGAGTTATAACCCACAGGAAAACCGTCTGTCACCATGGAAACAAAACAAACTCTGGATTACAAGCAAACTAAATCCATAAGTCCCTCAGTGAGAGCAACGGGATTTATTTCTGACCTGCTTCCTTGAGTCGGACCAGGACAGGGTACTGGATGAAGAGCTTCTTGATGGTAACCAGTAACGACGTCCACTCGTCTCGTCTTTCATTCTGAGCCACCACCCTGATCACAAGCGAGTGTACGTTTGCATTGAGACGCCTCCCTCTTCCCTCTTGTGCACACGTGCTTACCTGTAGAAGTCTTCATAAAAACGGCCCTCGTGATCCTGTCTGATGGACCCTCGCATGATCTCTGGAAACTCGTCTGCACGAATAACATCGGCTCGTTTAGAGCAGAACGCTCCTGTAGGGTCAGTGTTTGTCAGATTTATAAACTCACCGATGGTTTTAGCGTTGTACAACGTGCGGGAGAAGAGAACAACGGTGACCTCGTGGCTGCAGTTCTTCTCCTGTTTCAACATTAAAACTGCTCGTTTAAATTCTGAAAGCCAGGGCCGAACACTGGAGGAGCAGCAAAAAAAGACTCAATCCAAACCTTCCACTTGGCGAAAAGGTCCGACAGGAAGCCGTTCACAGCCTTCTCAAAGTAGAGATCGCCTGAGAACCAAACATGTCATCAAACATCATACGGAGGGCAGAGAGAAGCACGATCAGTCGCAACTTACCATAAATGTCAAAGTCCCACATCTCACAGCTCATCTGGATGAAGATGTAGACCATGGCGGAGGTGGATCTGAACACCACCTGCAGAACAAGACTTCCACTCACACACATGCTAACATGCTATTCTGACCATCAGGTCACTGTCAGTCACACGTAACATGGCTTTAGCATGGTTGTAAACCTGATAATACAGCTTCACTGTTAAGTTCACACTCACTCTTTGTCACAATGAAACTGCATTAGTGTGAAAACTTTATTTTTTGATCAACAAACATGTTGACTGTGATTAAAGGATGATGGATAGTAATGGCTCGTTTCCACTGGGGGTACGGTGCGGATCGGTACGGTCCCGAATGGTCCCGAATGGTCCAGCTCATTCAGAAAAGCGTCTCCACTGAAAGTCGGACTGACACCCAGGATGTGGGGTTTCCACAGTCATACTCGCGCAAACACCAACACACATGGAGCCAAAACATCATGAGCTGTGTCTCTTTATAAGTTGTAATTCCTCACTGCTCCATCCAGCTCATTTTGCATGACTTCCTCACTAACTGTGGGAGGAAACATTGAAGCTCCAGAGTTGAATTGATTATTTTTTTACTGTTTACTTTCGGGCATGGACTGACCAGTGTTTGTGTCGCGCTGCTTTGGGAGATGTTTTGTTTTGTTTCTCTCTGCTAATCAGTGCATTTTATTGCTTGTCACCAGAGGCCCCGCCAAAACCGTACAGTCCCATTTTCTAATGGACCCACAACTGAAGGGGCCCAAAAATGGTACCGTTTGATTCGGGTTGATGGGACGTTTCTGAAATGGAACGCTCAAAATAGCTTACCCTACCAAACCGCTCAGTGAAAACAAGGCATAAAATGATGTTATTCATGAATTATGTTCCAGTATAAGACTTACCCTGGTGTCTTCACTGATGTAACCACAGGTCACTTTCTCTCCCTTCACCCACAGTTCACTGGCTTGAGCTCTGAATAGAGGAAAACATCATAAACATGACAAAAAACATCCCTGCTTATCAGCACTAACCCCAGAGAAGATGCCTGTCTACATAAAGTTCAGCAACCTCCATCTTTAATCTGTGCGTCCAGCGTAAACCTTCCAGTTAGCCCAGTTTCTACCAGGTTATCATGTTAAACACATGGCTAGCTTGTTCTTGGGGCTGGGTTTTTATCTTGCAACACCATATTAAAATCCAAATAACACACATGTTCAAAAATCGAATTTGATGCTGAGAAGATCCCATTAAAGTCATTAATTTCACAAGTCACAAGATGACTGTCCGGTAAAATTCAGGCTGTTTAAGAAATGTTGGAGCATCAGTACATTTTCCTGTTAAAAGTTATTTCTTAGCAAGATGAAGCCTGTGCTTGATTAATGCTGAAGTGTTTCCAGTTTTTTTTTATCAATTCACTGTTTGAACCAAAAAACATCATCATGTGCTTTTGAGCAAAATGTACCTGATTCCTGCAAACTCCACCTTCTGAGTCACATAAGCACAGGTGCTCACCTGAAACACAGAGGACAAACATCTAAACCATCCAACACTGGGTCAAAACGTCCCACCACTTGGTCAAAACGTCCCACTACACAACACTGGGTCCAAACGTCCCACCACTGGGTCAAAACGTCCCACCACTGGGTCAAAACGTCCCACCACACACAACACTGGGTCAAAACGTCCCACCACTGGGTCAAAACGTCCCACCACTGGGTCAAAACGTCCCACCACACACACCACTGGGTCAAAACGTCCCACCACTGGGTCAAAAC